>ML829550.1:72342-84456 GCA_009831015.1 Picea engelmannii | reverse complement strand
AGAAGGAATAGAGAAGATATATTTCTATGCAACCTTTCCTCCGACATTCGAGTTGCAAAAATTACAAGAACATAGAAGATCTATTGCCCTGCAACCTTTACTCCTGATTCAGATTGCGAAAATTACTATACATTTATTTCATTTTTTCTATTAAGAATTTCAGCATTTCGATGCTACGGTATTATTCAAATTTTCATAAAACCCTAGCGAAGTAAAAAAAAAAAAGAAGAAGAAAGAAATAAAAAGGAAAAAAAGAGAAAAATAAATAAAAATGAGTATGGGACCTTTCAGTGCCCTTATTTGAGACATATCTCATTGGATTCTCATTTTCACCTGGAACGTTGTGACACCTATCATTTTTAACTTGTTTGTACCTCCCCGGACCCTTATTTTAGACCTATTTCATTGGATTTCCCTTTTCGCCCTGATCATTGTGATACCTATCATTTGTAACCTTTGTTTTTACCCTCATGCACCCTTATTTGAGACTTATCTCATTGGATTCCTCTTTTCACACTAAACACACTCATATATATCATTTTTAAATATTTTTTTTGTGGTCCCACTTCCCCTCTTTTGTTCCCATACACCCATGGCCACCACTTGCAACCAAGAATTCCTTCACTTGCAATATGAATCCAAACAACACAAGGTATACATCCAAAAAAAGACCTCTAAAATTGCTTCCAATAATTCTCGCTTGGACACCTTTGAGGCCAAAGTTATAAGGAATTGGTCAAGGTTAAGTGTGAATTGTCCTCCCTCACCTAGTGGTTGAAACTGTCCCTTGGCTCTTCCTCCCTTGAACAACCTTCCCACTTTGAAGGTGAGAACTCTTCCCATAATATGGTCCTCCATTCCAATTCCCTTCCTCGTGACCCTCGTCTTTCCCGAGTTGAAGTGAACAAATTTGACGAATCTAATCCCACTAGTTGGGTCACTCAAATGGAACATTATTTTTCCTTGCATGGAATTAATGATGATATGGCCAAAATTTGTTATGGTTTTCTCTATTTGGATCCATAATGTTGGCAATGGTGGCAACAATGTATAAAGACACACCAGGGGTATGTTGCTTGGAATCGTTTTGTGGTAGAGCTATATGACAGCTTTGACACTGACACCCACTATCTTGGTCATTTGACCAAGTTGAAGTGATCTGGCACAGTGGAAGAATTTATATATTCCTTTAAACACTTGGCTTTTATAACGGAGGGCATGTCTAATGCCTTATTCCGGAAAATTTTTATCAGTGGCCTCAAAGAGGAAATATGATCTCAGGTCCTCATGGATCTCCCTCACACTTGGTTGGAAGCTAATCATCATTCTAAGGAATCTCAACAAATTGTCTATTGACGCAAGAGCATCGCTCCAACGTCATCAAGCGCCAGCTAGCCAACGCACCCAACACACATTCAATGGAGAGGAGAGGCGCAACCCTCTCACTTTCAAATTTCAAATTTGAATTTAATGTATTAAATGTTTGTAAGGCTGGTAGAGCCATGTCATGCCTTTGAGCATGTTGTAGTTGGTTTCGCCTTAATGGCTGACAGGTTTATGGGGATCTAGATCCAATTCAGATTAGATGGCCCATTCAATGTAATTGAATGTAAATTAATGAGAGTCGGTGAGATGGAGGGAAGCACTCGAGGAGCCCCCTTTTGTAAAAACACATCTTCTTTTGTTTTCAGTAGAGTAGAGAGGAAGAGTATAATAGAGAATAGGTTAGAGAGGAGAGGAAGCTATAACTTTGTTACAGTCTGAGCTCACATTGTAAAGAGGCATTTCATATTAATACAATCAGAGAAGTTTTTCCTGCATGTTATTCTGTGTTTTTTGATGAATGTCTTTATGCGTTTATGATATGTTGTAGATGTGTGTTAGTTTGCATTTGCAGGTTACAGACAGAAGTCGTTGTCTGTTGGGTTCTTTGATTCCAGGTCTGGTTCTTTGTGGCTTCATGTAAGAGGTTGCATGACAGAACACTGCGGGTTCTGTAAGCCAGTGCACTTCTGAATTTTGTGGAATTTGGACAGAGTTATGCCAGGAGAGCGCACCAAAGGAAGTCATTGACTTAAGGAGGAGGCCTCAAGGTTGTTGAAAACCTTGAAGGAAGAACTGTGCAAAGGAGGGCACAGGGAAGACAAAATTTTTGAGAATTCTATGAGACTCTACCAAGAGGGCATTGAGTGGATGCAACAGGGTGCACAGAAGGAATTCTATTTTGAGTTCAGTGAGAAGACAAAGTCATTGAAGATTTTGTAGAAGATCTGTCAGGAAGGCATGGAGCGAGTGCAAGGAATGCACTGAGAATAGCTCTCTTTCGAGTTTTGAGATAAGGGAAGTGTCTAAGAGAAGACACTCACAGAGTTGTTGAATACTCTGTAGGCTCTGCAAGATGTGCATTGAACAGAAGAACACCAAGAGGGCGTGAGGCAATTCTTTCCAAGAAACAACCTCAAATATGATTTATTTGAAATCTCAAGAGCACCAAGAGTGTGAGAGAGTGGACTTGTTCTAAGTCCATAAGCTCAAAAGAGAAAGTGCAAGAAGAATGTGCACAAAGAAAACCTTTCGAGGTTTATGAGTTAACAAAGTACAGAAGGGAAGCATTTCTTTAACGCAGACGAGACCCAAAGGAACCAGGATCACAAGGGAAGCATTGAAGGCCAAGACCTTTGAGCATTGAATTTCTTCCAAAGGAAGGGAAGAGGCGCAAGCTCAAGAGCAGGAGCACAACTATCGTTGGATTGACACTGGGAGGAAAGATCTGGACCGTCGGAGTCTACATCCAGGAACATAGAAGAGTGTGCATGAGATTAGATCTGGGCCATTAGATCTAGCACCAAGGACTGATAGCCGTTAGATTTAGGAGAAGGTGTGAGGGGTTTAATCCCTGGGAAGTTGCACAGAAGGGTAGAATGAACGGTATAAACTTTGAGGGAGAAGTACCAAGTTGTCGTGAGCCGTCGGATCCAGAAAAGGTGCGCGAGATTTAAACCTCGTAACAGTAGAAGGAAGAGGACTCGTCAAGTCCTGAAAGCATTAGGACCATCCATTTTGGAGGACAAGTGGTAGAGATCTGGATCATTTCGTAAATTCAGGGTTCGTAAGTTTGGAGGGCAGACCAAATTCTTGGTTTCGCGAAGTCCCGAGTTGCGAGGAGCAGGGAAGGAGATCCAGACCATTGGATCCAAACCATGAGAGAACCATTGGATTAGAACCCTTCCGTGGTATCACGTATCATAGGTTTGGGGTTGAAAGAATTTCTTTTCGACTGCAGAAGTCGCAAAGTGCCGAGCGTTGAGGGCTCGTGCGAACATGTGGCACATCCGTTAGGTGGGGACCACGTGGTTGACAGGTGGCATAACAACAAGCACCCAGAGAAAGGTGGAAGTGAGTGACAGGGGGTGGACACATGTCGCCTGAGAAGGATTTAACCCATTGTTGACTTATCACATTTCAGGGATTCGCAAAGGAGGAGCACGAGGGCTCAACACTCCAACTTGCGAAGTCGCGAGTTGCGAGTAGTGCTAGTGTTTAGCCTAGCCTATGGTTATATGTAGCAGGCACTAGTGAGGAGGCAGCCATACCCATATCACATCTCGGGTATCGGAGGTTTGGAGAAAGAGGAGTCGAGGGTCATCGACTCACAAACTCTTGAGTTGAGAAAGGCGCTTGCGCTAAGGCTCGGTTGTGGTCGCATAGAGATGTAAGGCTCGTGCCTGGTATTAAGTTGTGCAGGGTGGGTTTTCATGAAGGACCTATGGATCGGATTCGTGAGGTTCCAATAGGGATCCGAGGGAGCCGCTTCAGCTCAAGGAAAATTTAGAATGATCCTATGCGGATCACAGTCAAAGGGTCAGGGGTTTGCGTCAAGTGGTATCAAAGCCAATAGATTTTCTGTTTGCATATCACAAACAAGAGGAGGACTATGAAGGGATATAGTCTGATACCATCAAGTGGTATCAGATCTTGATTCTCTATCTGTATACTGTAGGCAGAAGGAGGCAAAAGGAAAAGAAAAAAATACTCTGATACGCAACAAGTGGTATCAGAGCTTGATTTTGTCTATATATTGCAGGCAGAGGGAGCTAGAGGAAAAGGAAGACAAAGTGTTGAAGCTCTGTGATGATTGTTGCAAGGTGCACAGCAGTCAATAGACATTCAAGAGGACTGTAAGAAGGACTAGAAGCACTCATGGTTGCAGAGTGACAGCAACAAGTTTACCAAGAGGGCAGACAAGAACAGGAAGATGGCTACGGAAGGCCATGGACGCGGTGGAAAGAAGAACCACCAACAACAGAGAAAAGATGAAATGGATAAAGAAATCACTGAGGTGAGGGAGAGGATGGGAGAGCTTGCACTGCGGGTGCAGAAGAACGCAAAGACACATTGGATGTATGAATGGCCTCTGAGGAGGAAAGTAAAGTGGCCAATCAAGAAATTGTTGGCCAAAGGATAGCAAAGGCTGTTAATAGGATGGATAAGGCATGCTGAAAGCCTCAAGGATGAAGAGGAAGTGATTAATATCTATGAGCCAGAAACTGGGAAGAGTCTCACGAGTTGCCAGGTGGGCGATAATGAAAATTCAGGTTGCCAGGAGGGAAATGAAATGAGATTGTTGGAGGATCTCATAGACTGCCAGGAGGGCAAAGAGGAAATCCCATATTTCTAGGTGGGCAAGGGAGAGCAGATGAGACTGTCTAAAAGTCTCATGAACTCAGGAATGAGTTCGGGTCAACAAGAGGACCTGATAGAGAAGGATCAGACACACTTTCTGATCATTGGAGGAATTGAGATATTCCTGCCACTTAGCCCAGTTGAGGCGAGATATTGTGTTGCAGAGGGATCAAAAATGGAAGGACAGCCAGTTGTGATTGTTAAAGACATGGAGCAGATGTCAGAAGTTTCCCAAGGAGAAGAAGAGGAGCACACAATTGACATTCTCACTCCTTGGGAGAAGGAGCTAGAAATGTTGGAGGATTGGCTGAACAATCCAAAACCAGTAGATGACTACCAAGAGTAGACAATCATGCATATGTTAGCAGAGGAAAATTCCAAGGAATTGCTCAAAAATTTCAGCCAGGGAGCTAGACAGATGATAACTGCAATGTCGAGGCATGTAGTAGAAGATGAAGGAGGATTCTAGTCTGAGGAGTAGCTGGAGGAAGCTGGAATTCAACCATCACAAGGGGAAATGGTAGAAGCAAGTCTATCTGAGAAGGTGACTGAACAGTAGATTAGTCAAGAAGATAAGACTGCAGAGCTAAATTTTGTAGCAGGGTGGCAAGTTGAGGCCACAAAGGAAGAAGATAGTCTGGGGGATAGGGATGATCTACCCATTTGCAGAGAAGAAGTGCAGTGGAGCAGGCTACAAAATGAAATCCAGCCATGGGAGCAGCTGGACGAGGAGATTGAGAAGATTAAGAAGTTGATGTCAAGGTCAGCAGCAAAAACTGCCAGTGAGGAGGAGTTGAGCAGAGGAGGACCTACCATAGCAATAGGGCAACAGAGGTAGCAGCAGCAAGGAAGCAGTGGAGCAGATGGACAACTCCAAAGAACTATTTGGGATCCGGGTGGATTTCAACAATGGTGTTGGGAAGCTCATGAGAAGGAGCTCATGATTTTTGCAGTTGAGGAGTATGATGCAGGAGCATCGCTCCAACGTCATCAAGATCTAGCCAACCAGTGCACCCAACACGCGTTCAATGGAGAGGAGAGGCGCAACCCTCTCACTTTCAAATTTCAAATTTGAATTTAATGTATTAAATGTTTGTAAGGTTGGTAGAGCCAAGACGTGCCTTTGAGCATGTTGTAGTTGGTTCCGCCTTAATGGCTGACAAGTTTATGGGGATCTAGATCCAATTCAGATTAGATGGCCCATTCAATGTAATTGAATGTAAATTAATGAGAGTTGGTGAGATGGAGGGAAGCGCTCGAGGAGCCCCCTTTTGTAAAAAAACATCTTCTTTTGTTTTCAGTAGAGTAGAGAGGAAGAGTAGAACAGAGAATAGGTTAGAGAGGAGAGGAAGTTGTGACTTTGTTACATTCCGAGCTCACATTGTAAAGAGGCATTTCATATTAATAAATTCATAGCAGTTTTTCCTACATGTTATTTTTTGTTTGTTCATGAATGTATTTATGCATTTATGATACGTTGTAGATGTGTGTTAGTTTTCATTTGTAGGTTACAGACAAAAGTCGTTGTCTATTGGGTTCTTTGATTCCAGGTCTGGTTCTTTGTGGCTTCATGCAAGAGGTTGCATGATAGAACACTGCAGGTTCTGTAAGCCAATGCGTAGAGTGCACTTCTGAATTCTGCGGAATTTGGATAGAGTTGTGCAAGGAGGGAGCACCAGAGGAATTCATTGACTTAAGGAGTAGGCCTCAAGGTTTCTAAACACCTTGAAGGAAGAACTATGCAGAGAAGGGCACAGGGAAGACAAATTTTTTGAGAATTCTATGAGACTCTGCCAAGAGGGCATTGAGTGGATGCACAGGGTGCACAGAAGGAACTCTATTTCGAGTTCAATGAGAAGACAGAGTCATTGAAGATTCTATAAAATCTCTACCAAGAGGGCATGGAGCGAGTGTAAGGAGTGCACCGAGAAGAAATCTCTTTCGAGTTCTGAGATAAGGGAAGTGTCTAAGTGAAGACACTCACAGGGTTGTTGAATATTATGTAGGCTCTGCAAGGTGTGCATCAAGCAGAAGAACACCAAGAGGGTGTGAGGCAATTCTTTCCAGGAAATGGCCTCAAATCTTAGTTATTTGAAATCTCAGGAGCACCAGGAGTGTGCGAGAGTGGACTTTTTCTAAGTCCATAAGATCAGAAGAGAAAGAGCAAGAAGAACATGCACAGAGAAAACCTTTTGAGGTTTCTAAGTTGACAAAGCTTAGAAGGGAAGTGTTTCTTTAATGCAGATGAGACCCAAAGGAACTGGTCTCACAAGGGAAGCATCGAAGGCTGAGTCCTTCGAGCGTTGAATTTATTTCAAAGGAAGGGAAGAGGTGCAAGCTCGAGAGGAGGAGCACAGCTGTTGTTGGATCGACACTGGGAGGAAAGATCTAGACCGTCGGAGTCTATGTCCAGGCACATAGAAGAGTGTGTAGGATATTAGATCTGGGCTATCAGATCTAGCACCAAGGACCGATAGTTGTCAGATCCAGGAGAAGGTGCTAGGGGTTTAATCCCTGGGAAGCCGCACAGAAGGGTAGAATAGATGATAGAAACTTCAAGGGAGAAGTACCGATTTGTCATGAGCCGTTGGATCCAGAAAAAGTGTGCAAGGTTTAAACCTCGTAACAATAGAGGGAAGAGGACTCGTCAAGTCCTGAAAGCATCAAGGCCGTCCATTTTGGAGGACAAGTGGCAGAGATTTGGATCATTTCATAAATTCGGGGTTCGTAAGTTTGGAGGGCAGACCAAATTCTTGGTTTCGCGAAGTCCCGAGTTGCGAGGAGCAGGGAAGGAGATCCAGACCATCGGATCCAAGCCATGGGAGAACCATTGGATCAGAACCTCCACATGGTATCGCGTATCGGGGGTTCGGGGTTGAAAAAAATTATTTTTGACTGCAGAAATCATGAAGTGTTGAGCGTCGAGGGCTCTTGCGAACACGTGGCACATCTATTAGGTGGGGACCATGTGGTTGACAGGTGGCGTAACAACAAGCACTCGAAGAAAGGTGGAAGCGGGTGACAGGTGGTGAACACACATCGCCTGGGAAGGAGTCAACCCATTGTTGACTTATCACGTTTCGGGGATTCGCAAAGGAGGAGCACGAGAGCTCAACACTCCAACTTGCGAAGTCATGAGTTGGGAGTAGTGCTAGTGTTTAGCCTAGTGTACGATTATATGTAGCAGGCGCTAGTGAGGAGGGATCCATACCCATATCGCATCTCGGGTATCGGAGGTTTGGAGAAAGAGGAGTTGAGGGTCATCGACTCACGAACTAGCGAGTTGTGAAAGGAATTTGCGCTAAGGCCCGATTGTGGTCGCATGGAGATGTAAGGCTCATTCCTGGTGTTAAGTTGCGCAGGGCGAGCTTTCATGAAGGACCTATGGATCAAATTCGTGAGGTTCCAATAGGGATCTGAGGGAGCCGCTTCGGCTCGAGGAAAGTTTAGAACGATCTTGTGCGAATCACGGCCAGAGGGTCGAGGGTCTGCATCATCTATGCTCAAACCTGCAGACCTTCCTTTGTTCCTCACACTCGACCTGCTAAGCCTGCTCCCCCTCCCACTCCCATCAAGATCCAAAAATTAACCTGAGATGAAATGGTGGAACGCCAACTCAAGGGCATTTGTTATAATTTTGATGACAAATATTTTACGGGGCACAAGTGTAAATAACAAAAGTTGTTTATGGCCATATCTAAGGATGTTTCTGAAGAAGAGCTCGAGACCCCCCCTGTGGCAGAGTTACATGAGAGAACTGATATTACTCTGGCCTTTGACTAACCAGAAGTAGAACCAGTCATTTCATTAAATGATCTCACTGGATTTTATGCTCCCCAAACCCTCACGCTCATTGGCTACATTAATAATTGAAAGGTCATCATCTTAATTGACAGTGGAAGCACTCATAATTTTATTCATTGTCGTATTTCCCAAGAAATCCATTTTTATATACATGCAGTCAACAACTTTCAAATCATGATTGCCAATAGTGGTTCCATGAAATGTGGGGGGCGTTGTGAAAATGTGTGTCTCCAAATTGGGAAGTACCACTTGAAATCTCATATGTTTTCTATTGACATGGTTTTTTGTGATATTGTGCTCAGTGTGGAATGGTTACACACTATTGGTCCCATTCTCATGGATTTTAAGGAATTAGCCATGCAATTCCAACATGCGGGACAACAATATAAATTCCAAGGAATCATAATGGGATCCCCTGAGGTCATCATCTCCCATCGAATGGAAAATCTCCTCAAAAAAGGTCATTCCGACATTATTTCCCAAATCCATTCTATTCAAGCAATTGAGACACATGTGGTTCTTCCTGACCTCCAATCTATCATCTCCAAACACCAAACTATTTGTCCACTCCCGAAGGACTTCCTCTTTCTCGTGGTGTTCATGATCATTCCATTCCTCGCATCCCCGATAGTCTTCCTCTCAATGTTCTCCCTTATCGTCATCCCTTTTACCAAAAGAATGAAATTGAGAAAATTGTTCAAGAATTGCTAGTCGCATGTGTTATTCTCCTTAGTACTATCCCCTAGTCTTCCCCTGTGGTCATGGTACTCAAAAAAGAAGGTACTTGGCGTATGTGTCCATACTTTTTCGTTGTCAATAAACTTGCCATCAAAGACAAATTTCCGGCCATTCCTGTCATTGATGATCTCTTGGATGAATTAAGTGGTGCTCAGTATTTTACTAAACTTGATCTTCACTCTAGTTACCACCAAATACGTATGCAAGAGGAAGACATTCCTAAGATGTCTTTTCGCACTCATTAGGGTCACTATGAACTATTGATCATGCCCTTTGGCCTGTGTAATTCTCCCTCCACTTTCCAAAGTCTCATGAACAATGTTTTATGTCCTTTTCTTCATCATTTTGTCCTAGTTTTCTTTGATGATATTCTCATCTATAGTAATACCTAGGTAGACCATCTTACCCATGTGGATCAATTTTTCAGTCTACTCTCTCAGCACCAAATTTTTCTCAAGAAATCTAAATGTGCCTTTGGAGCTTCAGAAGTGGAGTACTTGGGTAATATTGTTGGAAAGGATGGTGTAAGAGTGGATCCTAAGAAAATTGAATCTATGAAGGATTGGTCGTGCCCACAAACTCTCAAGATCTTGAGTGGTTTTATGGGTTTAACAGGATATTATCGCAAGTTTGTTAAGAATTATGGAAAAATTGCAGCGTGTCTTACTGCTCTCCTCAAAAAGAATTATTTCACTTGGACTCCAGTAGCTGATGAATCATTTCAAGCATTGAAAGAAGCCATGTGTACAACTAATGTTTTGTCCCTTCTTGACTTCACAAATACTTTTTTCCTCGAATGTGATGCCTTCGGGAAATCCATTAGCGCAGTACTCATGCAAGAGGGTAGACCCTTGGCCTTCACTAGCAAGAAAATCTCAGAGAAACATCTTGGCCAATCAATCTATGAAAAGAAAATGTTGGATATTTTTCATGTTGTGGATATCTGGTGTCCTTATCTATTGGGGCAACACGTCCAAATTAAAATCGACTATCAGAGCCTCAAGAACAGAGGATTTCATCCCAGGAGCAACAGAAATGGGTGACCAAGATATTTGGATATGATTATGAGATCATTTATAAGAAGGGAAAATAAAATGTAGTAGTTTATTCTTTGTCCAGAAAGTACGAAGAAGAATGATCCCTTTTTTCCCTCTCCTTCATTGTACCAAATTAGCTCCTAGTTGTTCGCCAAGAATGGCTGCAAGACCCCAAAACTTCTCGATTGATCCAACAATTGCAAGAAAATTCTCTAGTTTCTATAGTGTACTCTTGGCACAATGAAGATATTCGCTACAAAGGGTGTCTATATTTAAGCCATTAGTCACAACTTAAATCCACTGTGCTTTCTGAGCTTCATGCTTCACCCACAACAAGGCATTATACATTTGTGGTTGAATGTGATTTTTGTCAATGCAACAAGGGGGAAATTGCCAAAGATTTGGGAAAACTACAATCGCTTCTGATTCCACCATCTATTTGGAGGGACATTTCTATGGATTTCAATGTGGGCTCACCTAAAACTGGAAATAAGTTAGTCATCATGGTGGTAGTTGATCGCCTTTCCAAATATGCTCATTTTTTTTCTCTTCAACACCCATTCACAACATCCATAGTGTATCATATTTTCATGGATCAGATTTTCAAGCTTCATGGCATGCCTCATTCTATTGTATCTGATAGAGATCCCACTTTCACCAGCAATTTTTGGCAAGAACTATTCAGGCTCCAGGGCACACAATTACATCTCAGTACTTCTTATCACCCACAGAATGATGGCCAAACAGAAGTTATCAACAAGTGTTTGGAAACATATTTGTGGTGTTTTTCATCTAATTGGAAACATCAGTGGGCTTAGTGGTTTCCCCTAGTTGAATGGTGGTATAACACATCTTACCAAACTACTACCTGCATGACTCCTTTTGAAGCAGTATACGGAGAAAATCCCCTCTTATTTATTTCCTACATGCCAGGGGTCTCAAAGGTTCAAGAGGTTGAAAAAACTCTTACAATCTATGACGCCATTCTCCATGCTCTCAAAGACAATTTTCTCATGGCTCAAAATCGTATGAAAAAACAAGCATATCAAGGATGTTCTGAACACCAATTTGCTACAGGGGACCAGGTGTTTCTTAGTCTATAGCCTTACAATCAAAATTCACTCAAAGTTGAACACTGTCAAAAGATTTCTCCCAAATTTTATGGTCCTTATAACATTCTCAAGCGCATGGGACCAATGGCCTATCAGTTATCTCTGCCCAGTCATTCTAAGATCCATCATGTTTTTCATATCTCATGCTTAAATAAGGTGATTGGAACTAGGTGCCAAAATCAAACCAATATTTTGGAGTTGGATGTTGAAGGTTCCATATGGTTCCAGCCACAGGAATTATTGGACCATCGTGAACATCATCTCCATCAGTGCACCATCAAGGAGGTGTTAGTTTAGTGGAAAGATACAACTCTAGAAGATGCCACCTAGGAGTCAACCACTATTCTCCAAGAATTTCCTCAAGCCTTGAGGACAAGGTTTTTCTTCAAGGGGGAGGGAATTTTGGGGACCTAAACCCCTAACTTCTCATGTAGGTAGAATAATATATTTCTATGTAATAAAGTTCGATACTATTTAATAGTGCCTATTTAATAAATATGAAAAAGTCAATGTAAGGAGACCTAATAGAATCTTTCGCTTCTAGAAATATCTTCCTCTAGAATGTTCTGTTGATTAAGGTTGGTTGTCATTGATGTCAACCCTTGAAGAAAGACCCATAGCACAAAGGTTTGGGTAATGGACCCAATAGTGTTTGATGTAAATATGACTAATTATTGTTTTGTCATGGTTGATAAGAAGTAAATATGGATGAACTCCAAAGTGGTCCCCTTATGGTGAAA
>ML829550.1:55767-72242 GCA_009831015.1 Picea engelmannii | reverse complement strand
AGGCTCCACAAGCAACAACAACATTTGGAATGGAATGGTTCTCTAGATCTTGTGATCCGGCCAATTAATCGATGGGATTTAACGTTTTCTTGTGAAGCCTCTTCCTTCAGTTTAGACTATCTCTTTTTTTGTATTTTCTCTTGGACGGGACCAATGTGAGGTGTAAGCCGGTATAAACCAACTTGGAAAAAAAACATAATTAAGTTATAACTATTAGGGAATAGGATGAGCTTGGATAACCCGCTACTCAAACATGCAGATGACAATTTTATACCACGGGCCTAGTACTAATACATTAACCATGTGAGCATCCAATTACTGTATGATATTACTGATTATCAGAAAGAAAAACACATATGCAATAAGATAAAGACAAGCAAAATAATTCATCTACCATAATCATTCATCACATAATCACACAACGATTCATCATCTTCATCATTAATGAAAAGAAAAACAAAGCATTGCACCAGATAACTTGACAATAAATTGGACAACTCTTACTTGTTACATCCATTCATGAAACGAGATAGGAAATAGTTCTTCTCTGCGTCCACTCACACATGCATTTGATGAAAATAACTTTGTCCTTGGTCCAGAAGGACTTCTCAATTCATAGCAGCTTCAAAATAATTCTTAACAACCAGAAAGAAAGAGTTCTTGCAACAACCATCGACCTCTAACTAATTGGTCAATGTCTTTATTTATAATGTAAAGTTTAACTGAAATTAACAGCTAAGTGAATTTTAAGAAAAACAAAATTCGCCACGTGGCGTCCTATACTAACAGTTTTTTTAACAGTCAGCCCAAGATATCTCTTGAAAAGTGTGATTTCTCTCGTACTTAGACCAACTGATAAACAAATATTCACAAGTTTGGGCCCATGGAAATTTGTGTTGTTCCATTGGATCCACATGTATTCCTCTGATGTCCATCGCATGTGTCCAATACTTCATTATACTAAAGTTTAATTTCTATATAAGGGTTCAAGCTCTGATTGGATGTTTTGCAAATCGTTTCACTTGCCCTGGCCTCATGTCGATCATCTTTGTGAGCTCTTTGGTCCATAACGAATCTTGTTTGGCATGCGAATCAACTATGTCGCTTAGCTCGACGAAGTTGTCGGGGGTTCCGAACTTGAGGAGTTTGATATCCTTCATTACTTTATTAATTTTATCCCAGTGCTTCTTGCATTTGATCCACTGCTCTTAGATTTCTCGGTGTGTGTCCCGAGACATCTTATCCTAGTACTCGACTGCTTGATTCATGTGATTAATACTACTTTTGCCTACCGTCTGAATGCCATGTTTTTCTTTGTCTCGGCCCTGTTGGACTGCACCAATGTACTGGAGTCTTTCTACTACTTGATGTTCCCTTTCATACCATCGTTCCATATCCTTGCATGTCACGAGTGCCATGAGAGTGTCCTCCTAGAAATCAACTATCTTCTCAGTTAAAAGGTGTCTTTCTTTCTTGAACTCACTGTAAACTTCTTCGAACTCACCTTTCAAGTACACGGTGGTCTGTGTGGTGCCTTTATAGTATTTGGCCAGATGACACAAGTGTTATAGATCATTTAGGGCAATGGCTAGCTCCTTTTCATCCCTTTTGGCCCTGTCCAGAGTGGCCTCTGAGAGTGCCTTCCCCATGCCGATAAGTTCAGTCATCCATGCATCTGTTGTGTTTATCAAGTTCTCCTTTGTAGTAACAAATACAGAGTGATCCAATGTGATCTTTATTTTCTTTGTAGTCCTTTGAATGATGGACTTTCTCTTTTGATCGTAGGATATCACATAGATATCTGCTACCTCGTCTATCGACTCAGATATCTTCTTATCACCCCATGTGAGTATGTTTCCCAGGCTAATGGTGGTGTATACCTGTTCAAGATTAGGCTCCTAAACTTCCTTGTTTTACCTCGAAGACCCAACCTCTACCTGCCACTCATTGGGGGTTTGATTATTGAGTGGAATAGAGACATCGGGCAAAAACTTGTTACTTGCTTTCTTGTTGGCCACATAATGACTGTTTTCCTTTCACAGGGATTCTTTCTAGCTCATCCAATTTGGGCTTGTCCTTCATATCTGCTCTGATCTCCAATGTGTCGGGTTCCTTTGTTTCAAGGCCACTTTTAGCTTTTTTTTCCTTTTGTGGGACCTCCTTTTTTTTCACTTCGCGCTTAGGAGAAGAAGTCTTCTCAGGCCCATTTCCCTCTTAGACACGCACAAGGTTGTTGTGAGATGACTCTGGGATTTCATCATCACTATATATAGTTATAATATTGCTCAAAGGATTAGGCATGCGTGTTTCTACTGACACCCAGCCTGTCTCTAGTTGAGTCATCCCTCCTACCGGTGAATTGAATGACGATGTTGTAGATTTAGGGTCATCTGACCCATTGATGTTACCAAGGTTTGTAAAATCGAGGCCGCTTGGCTTCGTCGGGCTTCCTTCTTGGCTATTGGTTGGAAGCTTAGGTGTTATGATGAGGTTCAGATTATCCTATATCCGTTTCATTAGAAGTTGGGCCTACTGCCACATAAGTCCCCCCATCCCCTATACAACTTGAACCTTATGGGAATCCCTGATTTGTACTGGGGATTCCTAATAAACTTCTACCACTTCGATGGCTTCTTGGGGATCACTCACTTCTTCGCCTGGTTCAGATGCTACCCTTCCTTTTTGGGTCCTCAGAATTTCTTGAGCCATTTTATCCAAGGAAGTCACTTGCTCCTCCCAACTCATGGCCTTGAATCTAGTTGTTTTAGGATCAACCATCCTTGCTGCCACCTCATTCCAGTCTTGGACATTTTCGGTGAAAATTTCATCTTCAAACCGGTCATGGGCATAAGGCCAACATGATGATACCTGTGATGCATGTTTTAGGACCAGACCCTTAGGATTGTGCTTGTAAAAATGGCCATTCTGGAATCAGAATTACAATTGACTTAGCCCTTCTTACTTATCCTGCATGGTATCCTTGACCATGTAGAAACCAATATGAAACCTATTAGGTATGAAGGCCTGCTTCTTGTCTTTTACTAAAGTGGCATTATAGCCTTGCAGAATGGTTTGATAACAAATTTCCCCTAATACTAGTCGATCGGGGACATATATGGGTAACATATGGGGTTCCCATGTGGCACCGAAAAACCTGATGTAGGTCTTGTGCTCATCTAGATACCAATGACCTACTTTTGATACAACCTTTTTTGCTTCATCCAACAACCTTGGGCATTCTTTCTTGAACAAAAAGGAATAAATGCGTGCAATAAACTAGTCACAGATAAGAGAAAAGGATAAATTGTAGTTGTTTTCCCATAGGATGATGAAGTATACATGGAATGGGAGCTCGAAGGAGTGCCAGTTTAAGTTCATTCCAGATAAACGTTCCTAGCATAGATGACGTCCAACAGATATGAATCCATGTAGAAGGAAAGGGTTTCTCCCTCTTTTGATGTCTGGTCTTATCGTATGCAAGTGCTCAACTGTTTGTAGATGATGGCACCCCAGTTGAGGCTCATGCCTGAAATGGTAACCGTATAAGATAGAGGCATCCAAGCCTTTGAAAACAAGGAGGAATCTTTCTCTCCATGCAATCTGCAGAGGAGAGCCATCAGGTATATATATGGCTCCCTCAGGTTAGCCATTGGGTACCAGCCAGTGGTTCGGTTAGTGAAATTTGTATCTTCTCTCCACCAAGATGCCATAATATTTCTGGTGTCATGCTTATGATAAAAACTTAAAACAAATTTAGTGCTTAAACATTCTTTTGGTTCCATGATTTTGTAGTAACTCTGAACTTCTATTGGGAGGAAAATTGAGACGCATTCGCCATTTTCGTTGTTAATTAAACACCTATGTGCATCGGTGTGATCAATAATCCATTTCAAGAGTTTGCTGTAGGGAAATACCATATTCCTTCTTTCCATCATGTGCAAATAGGCCTTGTGGACATTCGGGAGAACTTCATCGTCGAGTCTTCTCATATCAAGATCGCTATGCGGGGTATACTCGAGGGGTTCTTCCTTCTTGATTTTTTTAAACAATTCTTCCCAAGGAGGGAATATTGTTTTGGCCCCAATGTTCACCTCTGTGTCTCCAAAGGCCTGGGGTTGGACACAAACCTTCTTGGTGGTTGTATTAATGACGGGCACTAGTTTTGGAGCGAATTCCAATTGCCTTGCAAATGTTGGGGAGAAACCTTCTCCTGCCTTTGGTTCTTGTAACTTTGGTGCTCTTGGGGATTTCCTGGTGGTGGGATTCTTGAGAGGCATCATTCCTCCAACTGAAAACGGTCCTTTAAACATGTGTATAGATTAGCGTTGGTGGAAACATATGAAATGAAGTGTAAAACACCATAAGCTGATACATACCTGTAATGCTTTCTAAAATTGTTGTTTAATACTCACTGAACCTTGGAAGACTTCTCCGGATTGCTAGTATTGCTCCTCTGTTTGATCTGAACTACTTGCCATGCAGAATAGGTTCATACACAATGACTCAAAAGAATATAGCGAGAGAGATCCTATCAGTTGTACCAATCGGTTAATATGAGCAATGAATGCAAATTTAAACAAATTACCGTCAGATCTCTGCAAATAAATTCTAACTTGGTTGACGTCGGAGGCGCGGTAGGAGATACATTGTATTAGTAGGCTTAAACGGTCCCTTTTCATTTGCGCACGAATTATCAACTAATGCACGATCCATGAATTAACTAACATTTTAAATGCGTCATACCTAACATATATTAGGGCTAAAACGTCTCATCACGTCGTGTCTCTTCGGTGGATAGATCAGGGATCGGTGATATGCTTATGTATTTTTCTGTTGGAGTCCTCCTGAGACAATCTTCGGTATTGAAAGGTATCAGGAATCAACGACCAGGGATAGTTGAAGCGCGTTGTTTCTTTGCGGGTTATCACCTTCGTAAATCTCCAACGTCAGAAACATTTTGGGAGTCGATGATCGACAATACCACTCTTTTACCTGCGCGATGCTTACTCTTCTCATTTTTCTGTTGATTTCGAATGGATCCCTCTTCGACGATATCTTTAGTGAAGCTTATTCACGAAGATGAGAGACCTCCTTCTACCGACGCCAGTGAAATTTGACGCTTGACTATTTTGGTTTCATCAAGCGATTTTCGTCACTTTTAATCTTTCCCGATGTCGAATTTCCTAAGCGTGTTGGGGCAAACTTTAGACTGTCGATTCCTTAAGTAAATGCTAGTCCATTTTAAAGTTGAGATGATTTTCACATGTTCAAGCAGACTTTAAATGACTCAACATGAAAACATAAATGATAAGCATAGGCAACAATTTCCTACTGAAGCGCAATAGTACAGTGAGAAAGATCAAGTGGTACCCAAGAAGTAAAAAAAAATGATATAGATATTTTCAGGGTGTGTTGAGTGCTCAAAAAATGGTAATTCACAGGTCGAAAGAAGAATCTTTGTTCCTTCTCCAAGGCTCGGCTGATACAAAATATGATGTAGAACCTTGATTGGTTTTGAATTTGAGCCTCTTTTACCTTTTCACTTTGAACTTCTTCGGTTGATGCTTTTGGGTCTGCCCATCAGGCTTTAACCTTTATTCCTCCTTCGTTCCTGTAATCCTAAATCATGCCCTTTTAGACAAAAATCTAGCAAAGTATTCACTGGCATGAAGCCTTTAGTTACCTTTGATCACTTGCTATGGTGTTTCTCCGCTGCCAGTGAGCATCCATAGCCCCGATGGAGTCACCCCGACATCAAATACCTTGCTCCATTTCCAGCAAGCGTCTATAGCCCCGACAGAGATATCTGCATGCCCTCTCCCACTATTCACTCATTTTCTATAGTTTAACTTTATTTCGGCAGAATTCCCTGAGCGAGTGAGAGAGGATGACACATGTTTTAATTTGCAAAGCAAGATGGTTAAGGTGAATTCTTTGCTAGCTTTGCCTTCCAAGTTCATGTAGTCCTATTCAGCTTTCCAAAATTTCCTCATGGTCTTACCAAACCACTAACCAGACACTTATGACATTTCTCCAAAGTTGTTCATTTGTGCAGGCTGGGTAGAGGACTCTTTAAAGCGATCGTAGGTTCCTGGATGTTTCTTGTGTTGTTTGTGAGCGACGAGTTAGGAACAGATTTCACTATGTTGCATGATTTGATGTCGACCTTTGTCTTGCTAAACACAACCTTCAAAAGTGTGGAAAACAAAATTGCAAAAAGAAAATAGAGAAAAATCGCAAAGATATATCTAGAAACGAAATCCTGAAAACAACATACAAACAAAAGTTTTTTTTTTTTTAATTAATGAAATATTATTACTGGAAATATTGTTTTAGGGCCTGGCCATTCACTACAAGGGAATCAGTTCCCCCCCTTGGATTCTGCAACCGATACGTGCCTGCCCCAATCTTTTTAGCCACTTGGAAAGGTCCAAGCCATAGATTTTGAAACTTAGAATGCTTCCCTTTCAGTTCATTTGCTCTGTCCCTCTTTAGGACTAGGTCTCCTACTTCGAAGTTCTTCTCTTTAGCCTTATGCTTATCGAACCATATTTTCACTATCTGTTGGTGAGCTAGGAATTTTGACTTATCCTTTTCTCTTTCTTCCTCTAGCATGAGCAAAGTGTTGATTCTTCCTTGTATGGCTGATGAAGGCTCCTCGTTGGAATCTTGGGCTAGTTGAAGAGATGGAAGATAGATCCCATTTGGGAGGATGGATTCTTGCCCATAGGCCAGAAAGTATGGGGAATTTCCTATAGCTTATTTGGGTGTGACTCTATCGGCCCACAGTGCGTTATGGAGTGGATCATGCCAATTCCTTTGGTTATCTGCAACCGTCTTTTTTAATATCCTCACTAGGTGCTTGTTAGTTGATTCTGCCACACCATTTCCCTGGGGATAATAATTCGTCGAGTACCTAATTATGATTCCTTTGTCCAGAGAAAACTCTGTTAAAAGGGTGGAAGAAAAATAAGCAGGATAATAAAAAACTAGGACAAAAGGGACACCAAACCTTGTGATTAGTTGTTGTTCTATGAATTGGATCACTAATTTTTCATTTACATGAGTCAAAGGGATGGCCTCCACCCATTTTGTGAAATAATCGGTAGCAGTAAGAATGTACTTATGCTATATTGAAGAGCTGGGTGTAATTTCTTCTATGATATCCAACCCCCATTACTCAAAAGGCCCCGAAACAGTCACAGGTTGGAGTGGGATTGCTGCTCTCTTCTCCTTCCCTGCGCTCATTTGACAGGTTTTACAGTTTCTAGAGTAGGTATGAGCGTATTTAAACAAGGTGGGCCAATAATAGTCGGCTCTCAGAATATTATGAGTGGTGGTGTTTCCTACGAAATGCCCCCCGACAGGGCCATCATGGAGCTCCTTTAGCACTTTGTCCACACCTTCACGTTCGATACATCTTAATAGTACCCCATCATAATTGATTCAGAAGAGTAACGAACTTATAAGTTGATATTTTGCATATTTTAACTTGAGATCTCTCCTTTCCCTAGGGTTGAGATTTTCCGGACAAGTCCCATGGTGTAGGAGATAATTTAAATCCTTATACCAAGACTCTTGTCCTGGGGAGATGTATGATACTTTGCCACACCATAGTGTCATTTCGTTCTCCCATCCAAAATCTTCACTTACTTGGTCTTGGGCTTCGACCGCAAGCATGGATAACCCTTGTCCCTTTACTAGTTTGACAGGTTTTATATCTAGATCAAATTCCTGGACTACTGCCATCCAATTCTCTCTTCTTTCCCCCATTTCTTGTTGGGTAAACAAGGATTGGACTGCAGGGTGCGACACAATCACTTTAATGTGGTTCTTGAGGATGTAAGACCTGAAATGTTTTACTGCCTTATATACTGCATAGGCCTATTTTTCTATAGCAGGATAATTGATCTCAACCCCTTGAATATTAGTACTCATGAATGACACTAGGGCCTCATTGTTGTCATCATCCTTCTGAGTTAAAATTGCAGCTAACGATTGGTCGGAAGTGGAAGTATAGAAGAAGAAGTCTCTATTGAAATCATGACTTCGCAACACTGGGGCTCGAGATATAGTAGCTTTGATATTGCTGAAATTGCCTTTTCTCTCATCATCCCACTTAAATTCAACATCCTTGCGAATCATATTTTGTAAGGGTTTGATGATTTCTGTGAAATTGGGAGTGAATTTGCTCACAAAATTGATTTGCCTGAAAAAGGGCTGCATAGATTTCTTGTTATGGGGCAAGGGGAATTGAGTTATGGCCTTAATCCTTTCTGGGTCTATACGAATTCCTGCTTGATATATAATGTGGCCTGACAACTTACCTTCCTCGACACCGAAGATAGTTTTCTTAGGGTTTAACGATATACCGTATTTCCTACACCTTTCAAAAATCTAAGTGAAGTGTTGGATGTGCTCTTTTCTATTCTTTGAATACACGGTTATATTGTCTAGATATACTGACTCAATTTATTGATTAGTCCCCAGAAAGTTACGTCCATGGCCCTTTGGAAGGTCGCTCCTACATTAATTAACCTGAAAGGAATTTTTTTATAAGTGAAGGTTCCCCACTTGGTTTAGAATGTGGTTTTTAAATGGTCTTCCTCCGAAACCAGAACTTGGTTGTAACCTAAAAAACTGTCTAGTAGAGAGAAAATATCTGAGCCAGACACGGTCTGCAAGAGTTGTTCCATCGACGAGACTGGGTAATTTTCCTTTTTTGAAGCTCTGTTGAGGTTCCTAAAATCTACACATAGGTGGATCTCTCCCAAATTTTTCCTCACTGGGACAATATTAACTACCCATGTAGAATGCCTAACCTAGAAAATGATCTTGGCATCTAAATTTTTTTTTAGTTCTTGATACATGAGAGGTTCCAGGGATGGGTTATAATTTCAGAGCTTTTGTTGGACAGGTTTCACTTCAGGTTTTAACGGGATAGTGTGTTGAATGATGCGTGTATCATACATTTTCAGATATCGATAGGACCATGCAAAGACATCTTGGTATTGTCTGAACAATTTGAGATAAGATTTATTTTCCACTTTGGATATAGTCTTGCTCAGATTCACATTATTTGGGTTTTTAGAGGTTCCGATATTTATAGTTTCATGCAGGGGACAAGAGCTACTAGTCTTTTCATTTTTAGGCCCCTTAAATCGCTCTTTTAGATCAAACATATTTTCTAGATTAGCTATACCTTTCAGGATTGTGTGAGACTTTGATTTATCAACAGGTTGCCCTGTCCTAGGATCGGTCTTTGTTGATTACTCTTGGAACACTTCATTGTCAATAGCGAAATCTTTGAAATTATCTTGGTTGGTCAAGAAGTTTATGATCTATTCATCTCCTTCAAATACTTTCCAATTAGAAATGTTATTAGGCACCGGAGGTTTGTAGAGCAGATCCACAGTGAATCAGGAGGCTTCATAATTTTCCAAAGGCAACAGCCTGGAAGCAGTTGTGTCCAAGGAGTCAGAAAGAATATTATTTTCTCTGGGGATCACTATAATATTGAAGGCTTCACAATGTTATACTAACCTATGCACCTCTTGTTGATAGTTCTTTAGGTGATGAGAATTTCAATGTATAGTATTCCTTACTTGTCTAACAATTATTTTAGAATCTCTAAAAACCTTTAATTCTTTGACGTTCAAGTCTATAACCTTCTTTAATCCTTGTACTAGAGCTTCATATTCGACAGTGTTGTTTGTAAATTCAAATTCTAGCCTACAAGATAGAAAATGGATTTTAACTTTAGGATCAATGAGGATGCACCCTGCTCCTAACCCTTCTTGTGATTTAGATCCATCAATATATAAAGTCCACATTTGTGAACGACAATCACCATTTTCCTTTTCCTTGTTGATTTCTTGCTCTCTTATCTTTTGTTCTGTAATCTCTAGCGCAGGGTCTTGAAAAAAAAGGGTGTCTTATGTCGGTATCAACGATTTCTCCTGAAAAAGCATTTCATATTTTTGAGTGAGGGGAACATTGGACAAGAGAGGAGCAAAGTTTCTGAAGTGGGATTCGCAGGAATAATTGCCCAAAGCGGGGAAGATCGTGCACGAGGGTTCGTTCGGGGGTTTCTAGATTAGTGACCATGTGTTTCAGATATCTCTCCCTATCGATTTTGATCATGTTCATGTATCCCTTTAGTGGTAGCCAAAGGTGTGACAAATCTGTACTGAAATATCCATTGATCTTTTCAGACCAATCTCGACTCAAAAATAACCCATAGGCCTCTGGAATATCTACCACAATGATGTCGATCACTTGCACAAACTAGGGGTGTGTAGCTATTCTGATCATTACATATTTGAGTTCTCCCATGACCTTGACCTAGGTTCTGTCTAGTTGTATGACATGTTTATCACTCTTGAGAGGAACAACATTTAAATTTTTGCAAATAGACAAAGGCATAACGTTGGAAGATGCCCCATAATCTACCAAACAATTGTGAAGGTTTCTATTGAAGACTTCAAATGTTAAGAGGAATGGTGGGACAAAAGGTTTTTCTTTTCTATCTTTTGAGCAGGTGTTCATAGTTGGTTTTCTCACCAGATTTGTGGGAGATAGGTTTCTTTCCTGACCATTACCTGTGGTCGGGTTTTTTACTGAGTTCAAATCTTGTAACAGAAAGTCCTTCTGCTGAGGAATCTTGCATATGTCCATAACTGATATATTAGCCTTTAACTTCTTCAAATATTCAACCACGTTGTAATCCATCTTGAGCGATTCGCAGGTATGGATGCTTATAGGGTTTTTACCAGGAGCGAAAGGTGTTTTCGGGCGATCGGGAGTTGCCTTACTCCTTGAGGTCTGGGTGGCAGCGATATCTTTCGAGACAAGAGGACCCTTACTGCGTGTCTGTATCACCGAGAGTTCTGTGGGTTGTTCCTGAGACTCAAATAGGTTGTTGGAAGGAATGATCAGGTCAGGATCCCATATCAGCATGGTTGTATCTTGTGGTGGATCAATCTCTTCCTATTTAACAATATTCATAGCCGAACTGCTTGGCTGTTTGGTCAAGGAGACTTCATCTAGAAACAATTTGGCCATCAAATTCATGGCATGCACCCATTGAGGGAAGTCTCTTTCAGAGTGGTTTTTCCGGTGATAAGTATAGAAAGAATCAGATGCAACATTCCCTAGATCAATATTTAAGTTAGCTGGGGGAGGTTCAATTGCCTTGAATGATGGGTTCCTCTTAAAGAAAGGCTTGTAGGGCCTTTGACCTTGGTTTTCCTCCCCTGCATTCCTCTTCATGTCTATGATATCCTTTGATAATTTATTAACCATGCGTTGGAGGTCTTCTATGTATCTGTTACCTTTGTCGGGAGTTTGCTCTGTTTGTTTCCCCGATGGTCTAGCCAAAAGGAGTCCTCTCCTGGGGGGAGGCTGAGCTTCTTTCTTAACTAGAGAGACCTGGCCCTCTTTACACCCTTTCATATGGAATTCTATCATTTTGTCTTCTTCAAAATTTTCAGCTAGGGTTCGCTTGGTAGCTCTTTTTACAAACATAGAAATAGAAGTCGGGAGCACATTAGTGTAAACCTTGATTTGCAATTCCTGGGTTGGTTTCGCTTTGGGATGAAACTTGTTTAAGATGGTCATGAATCTTTTATTAAAGTCTTTGACTCTTTCTTTCGAACTCATGGTGGCGACAAATAACTCAGCCATCAGAGCTCCTGTAGCAGTTTTCTCTACAAATTTATCTAGAATGTCTTTTTGAAACTTGGTCCAGCTAGTTATACATCCTATTGGTAGATTAAAATAACACATGGAAGCTGAATTTTCAAACATGTAGGGGAAAATCCTGTCTACTGACATCTGACCTGTCTCTGTTTGAGTCATCCTGTCTACCGGTGAATTGACCGATGATGTTGTAGATTCAGGGTCATATGACCCATTGGTATTACCAAGGTTTGTAAAATTGGGGTCGCTTGGCTCCGTTAGGCTTCCTTCTTGGCTATCGGTTGGAAGCCTAGGTGTTATGATGAGGTTAGGATTATCCTAAATCTACTTCATTAATAGTTGGGCCTGCTACCACATAAGTCTCCCCATCCCCCGTACAACTTGAACCTCAGGGGAATCCCTAATTTGTACCGGGGATTCCTGATAAACTTCTTCCACTTCGATGGCTTCTTAAGGATCACTCACCGCTTTGCCCAGTTCAGATGCTACCCTTCCTTCTCGAGTCCTGAGAACTTATTGAGCCATTTTCTCTAAGGATGTTTCTTGCTCCTCCTAACTCATGTCCTTGAATCTGGTTGTTTTAGGATCAACCATCCTTGCCGCCACCTCATTCCAGTCTTGGGCATTTTCGGTGAAAATTTCATCTTCAAATCGGTCATGGGCATAAGGCCAACATGATGATACCTGCGATGCATCTTTTAGGACCAAACCCTTGGGATTGTTCTTGCAAAAATGGCTAGTATGGAATCATAATTCCAATTGACTTAGCCCTTCTTGCTTAGCTTGCGCGGTGTCCTTGACCATGTAGAAACCAATATGAAACCCATAAGGTATGAAGACCCGCTTCTTATCTTTTACTAATGTGGCATTATAGCCTTGTGGAATGGTTTGATAACAAATTTCCCCTAACACTAGTTGATTGGGGACATATATGGGTAACATATGGGGTGCCCCCGTGGTGCCAAAAACCCTGATGTAGGTCTCGCACTCAGCTAGATTCCAGTGACCTACTTTCCATACAACATTTTTTGCTTCATCCGACAGCCTTGGGCACTCTTTCTTGAACAACAAGGAATAAATGTGTGCAATAAACTGGTCACAGATAAGAGAAAAGTATTTCTTGTACCTGTTTTCCCATAAGATGCTGAAGTATACATGGACTGGGAGCTCGAAGGAGTGTCAGTTTAAGTTCATTCCAGAAAAATTTTCCTAGTGCAGATGATGTCCAACAGATATGAGTCCATGTAGAAGGAAAGGGTTTCTCCCTATTTCGGCGTCTGGGGTTGTCGTATGCAAGTGATCAACTATTTGGAGATGATGACACCCCAATTGAAGATCATTCCTAAAATGGCTACCGTATAATCTAGAGGCATCCAAGCCTCTAAAAATCGGGATCAATCTTTCTCTCCATGCAATCTGCAGAGGAGAGCCATCAGATATATATACGACTCCCTAAGGTTATCCATTGGGTACCAACCGAAGGTCCGGTTGGTGAAATTTTATATTCTCTCCACCAAGACACCATAATCTTGTTGGTGTCGTGCTTCCGATAGAAACTCAAAACAAATTCAATGCTTAAATGTTCTTCCAGTTCACTGAGTTTGTAGTAACTCTGAACTTCTACTGGGAGGAAAACCTTGATGCATCCGCCATTGTCGTCGTTAATTAAACACCTATGTGCATCGATGTGATCAATAAGCCGTTTCAAGAGTTCAATGCAGGGAAATATCAGAGTCCTTCTTGCCACCATATGCAAATAGTCCTTGCGGACATTCGGTAGAACTCCATCGTCGAGTCTTCTCGTATCAGGATCTCAGTGTGGGGTATACTCGAGGGGTTCTTCCTTCTTGATTTCATTAAACAATTCTTCCCAATGAGGGAATATTGTTTTGGCCACAATGTTCACCTATGTGTCTCTAAAGGTCGGGGGCAGGACGAAGGCCTTATTGGTGCCTGTCTTAATGACGGGCACTGACTTTGGAGAAAATTCCAATTGCCTTGCAACTGATGGGGAGAAACCTTCTCCCACCTCTGGTTCTTGTAGCTTTGGCGCTCTTGGGGATTTCCTGGTGGTAGGATTCTTCAAAGGAATCGTTTCTGCAACTGAAAACAATCCTTTAAACATGTGTATAGAGTAGCGTTGAGTGGAAACATATGAAATGAAGCGTAAAACATCATAATCCGATACATACCTATAATGCTTACTAAAATTGTAGTAACTATGAACTTCTACTGGGAGGAAAACCCTAACGCATTTTCCATTGTCATCGTTAATTAAATGCCTCTGTGCATCGATGTTATCAATAAGCCATTTCAAGAGTTCGATGCAGGGAAATATCAGAGTCCTTCTTGCCACCATGTGCAAATAGTCCTTACAGACATTCGAGAGAACTTCATCGTCGAGTCTTCTTGTATCAGGATCACAGTGTGGGGTATACTCGAGGGGTTCTTCCTTCTTGATTTTCTTAAACAATTCTTCCCAATGAGGGAATATTGTTTTGGCCCCAATGTTTGCTTCTATGTCTCCAAAGGCCGAGGGTGGGATGGAGGCCTTATTGGTGGTTGTCTTAATGATGGGGCACCATCTTTGGAGTGAATTACAATTGTGTTATAGGACTAATCGGTAGGTGCGGGCACTAACATATCTCCCTAGATCCACCTGGATCTAGAACAAAACAGGACAGGACAAGACTCTTTCCCTAAGTTATGACCATTGAATTAGCTAGTAGGGAAGAACAAGTAACATACCTTTGTATTGCTTCCTAGGGTCTCTGTTGCTCTCGCTTCTCTCCGGTGCTCTCGTGAGGTCAAGACCAAGACAACACAAACCAACCAAAGTGAAGATAGAAAAATATATTCAACTGTCAACTTACGTGTATGATCAAGGAATTACATAATAAAGTGAGAATGACTTTATGGGAAAAGGACATGTCGCTGTATCATATTAATCGAAAGTAGAAGATACAACCTGATCTCCTTGATGTCACAAGCTTCCTTTTGGTGACTCTTGGTTCCAACACACACACTTGCTCGATTCTTGTATGAAGAAGATCAAATTCCTCTTGATAGACTTGCTAGAGTCTCCAAGCTCCTGTTCAAGCTAAGTCCTTCACACAATTCTTTCACCAATTCTCCAATGAATCTTGCTTAACCTTTTCCATGAGAATTTGATCAATATATAGAAGAGAATGAGATGTTTACTTGGATAAGAATGATCCCACAATATCAGGGAAACCGATAAAAGGATAACCATTTGAATGCCCCATTCTTCTAGAAGATTCCCTTCTAGAACCATCGAGACTTCATCTTTTTCCAAGATTTAGAACAAGTTCCCACCCTATCTATGTAGCACAGTGCGAGAAGTTCGCACCCTAGCTGAAGACAACCTACGAGAATTGGTCATTCTCACACCCTAGGATATTAGCAACTTGTGAACTCTCTTCAAAAGTAAGTTTTCTGGGAAGAGATGAATGTCACTTTTCTCAAGAGAAAGTTCTTATGAGGAGCCTGAGTACACCATCATCAATACACCATCAAGATTGACCAAAATCATGGGTAACAAATTGCCTCACAACTGATGGGGATGAACCTTCTCCCACCTCTGGTTCTTGTAGCTTTGGTACTCTTGGGGATTTCCTGGTGGTGGGTTTCTTCAGAGGCATCATTCCTTGTTATCGGACTAATTGGTAGGTGCAGACACTAACATATCTCCATAGATCCCCCTGGATCTAGAACAAAACAGGACAGGACATGACTCTTTCCCTAAGTTTTGACCATTGAATTAGCTAGTAGGAAGGAACAAGTAACATACCTTTGTATCGCTTCCTAGGGTCTCTGTTGCTCCCACTTCGCTCTGGTGCTCTCGGGAGGTCAAGACCAAGACAACACAAACCAACCAAAGTGAATATAGAAAAATATATTCAACTGCCAACTTATGTGTATGATCAAGGAATTACACAATAAAGCAAAAATGACTTTATGGGAAAGGGACATGCCACTGTATCATATTAATTGAAAGTAGAAGATTACAACCTGATCGCCTTGATGTCGCAAGCTTCCTTTTGATGGATCTTGGCTCCAACACACACACTTGCTCAATCCTTGTATGAGGAAGATCAAATCCTCTTGATAGACTTGCTAGAGTCTCCAAGCTCCTGTTCAAGCTAAGTCCTTCACACAATTCTTTCACCAATTCTCCAATGAATCTTGCTTAACCTTTTCCATGAGAATTCCATCAGTATATAGGAGAGAATTAGATGGTTATTTGCATAAGAATGATCCCACAATATCAGGGAATCCAGTACAAGGATAACCATTCGAATGCCAACCCATTCTTCTAGAAGATTCCCTTCTAGAACCATCGAGAATCCATCTTTTTCCAAGATTTAGAGAAGGTTCGCACCCTAGCTATGTTGCACAGTGCGAGAAGTTCGCACCCTAGCTTAAGGCAGCCTGCGAGAATGGGTCATTCTCGCACCCTGTGATACTAGCAACCTGCGAACTCTCTTCAAAAGTGAGTTTTCTGGGAAGAGATGAATGTCAATTTTCTCAGGAGAAAGTTCTTATGAGGAGCCTGAGTACACCATCATCAATACACCATCATGATGACCAAAATCATGGGTAACATTCCTACAACTGAAAACAAACCTTTAAGCATGCGTATAGAGTAGCGTTGGGTGGAAACATATGAAATGAAGCGTAAAACACCATAATCCAATACATACCTGTAATGCTTGCTAAAATTGTTGTTTAATACTCACTGAACCTTGGAAGCC
>ML829550.1:39455-52963 GCA_009831015.1 Picea engelmannii | reverse complement strand
CTCAGAGACTGGGTCTGGTACGTAAAGAACAAAGGAGGTCTGGAATCCTAACTTCAGCCAGTGGGTTGATTAAAGGGTGAACAGGTGGAAGACTTGATAAGAAGAGTGAACAAACTACTTCGGGCAACAGGCTTTCGGCAATTTGTAGAAGAAGAACCCCGAATGCGAGATCCTCAGGTTCAGGGCTTCGAGGTACTGATAAAGGGACTTGACTGGATTCTCCAATTCCAAGTCGTTCAACGTTAGGAAAGTCACACGGATCGATTAGAAGCAATGCGACTGTCACAGTGATCAAATTCTACATCATCCTATAACAGTTACAACTCGACTAGATTCTCCAATTCCGAGCAGCTCTAACATAGTTTGAACAAAGACATGAAAGAAACTGACATTCATAAGGCAATAAGTCTCAAGAGTTCATACATAACCATAGATAACAATGCTTCATTAAATTTTTACAACCGGGAGCTCTGCTCAACCATCGATACCTTACAAAATACAAAGACTAAGTCTATATACTCAGAGAAAAACGCCTAACAGAGGCGTGCCCAGTCGCCCAAGGCTTGGTGTCCCTTCAGTCAAACTCATACTGATATTCTTTGTTGGACACCACCTTAACTGTGCATGGCTCCCACAGGGGGAGTATCTGAATCAGTAAATGCTGAGTTAGCATGCGCAGACCTCCTCTGGCTAGTCGAGGACTCGGCATGGCTTTTCTGAAAGAATGGGTACACAGGACCTTCTCAAGCGGACCGCTTACCAGACCCTCCATACTTCACACTTAATGAATGAAGAGAGGTTTCACCCACCCCTTCTTTCTTTCATTTACTCCAAGCGAAGACTAGGATTGAGGTCGGATCTGATGGCAACTGGAGGTCGTGACGGGCCTCCCTGTGACTGAAACCCGACGCCTTTGGCCCCTTTCGCGCAGCTCTTTTCTTTCCCTAGTGACCATGGGCTGTGACCCTATGCCATATGACCGCAGCCATCTAGCTGTCCATCGAGGTTTCAGGGTTTGCGACGTCAATGTGCACGCACCCTTTTGACTCGCGATTCTCCGATTTTCGATCCTCCGATGGGTCCCGGTCGTTGACCTGTCAACGGTCCTTTCGCCTGTCGCTAAAATCTGCCACCTGTCCTCCTAACAGTCGGTGTGGCCCCACGCTCCTAGACCTTATCGGGAAATCGCGTATCGCGATCTTGCAATGCACGAAACCTTTGTGCCCGGGATCTCCAATATCTCGATTCCTGATATGCCGATAGATGGCCTCCTTGTCGGTTATCCTTGATGGTGCTCGATCGCTGCCACACGTCACTCCAATGGACGATCCCAATTTTGTCGGGATTTTGGGACTTTTGATGCCTTGGTTCCCTCGACCTTGAGAACTCTGATTCTCCGATGGACAATATCCCGACTCTCGCGCAATCTCCGCCACATGTCCTTTGGGATGAGCAGCTGTCATCCATTCTTGAACATGCTATGGGCACCATCCATACGCTAATCTTGGCGCAACTTTGCTAATCGTGATTTCCCGCTCACTGCTGATCTGCTCTATACATGGATCCTGGATGTTGACGACATATTTTGCTCGCTCGCTTGATTGGAAGTCGGAAAACGAGATTTTTCCATGCTGTGCTCAGGCGCTTCTCGTGTAACTTGCAGACCCGAATGCTCTTAAGCCCAAAACAAGAATTATCGCTAACATTAGGCTCCATGGGGGATAGAGTCGTCCCTGCGATGCTCTAAGAACTCCTTCTGCAGTTCCAGTCGCCTTTCTGTTGGGCTATGGAGTCACTTATTAAGCCGAAAACATTCAAAAAGAAAATACACAAAGGACAAAAAGACAATATTTACAAACAGAGGATCCATCTAAGGCTCAAATAAAACATTTTTTCAAAAAATGCCCATTCACTAGGCTATTGAAAACCTCTTCACCCTCCAGATCCTGCAACCCATACGTGTTGTTGGAGAAAATCTCAGAGATTTTAAAGGGGCCGATCCAGAGGGCGTCGAATTTGCTGTGCTTTTCTTTATCCTGTCTGGGTGCATCCCACTTAAATACCAACTCCCCGATCTCGAACTCCTTCTTCTTGACCTTTCTGTCAAAAGCCTATTTGATCTTCTGTTGATGACTGTAAGCTGCGTCCCTCACTTGCTCTCTGATCTGCCGCGCTTCCACTATCTGATGAATTCTTCTGATCATATGATCTGGTTCTCCCTCGTAGTCTTGAAAGAACTTCGCCACAGGTAAGGCGATATGAGTAGGGAAAACTGCCTCTGCTCCATAGACTAGTTGGAATGGCGAAGTGCCCAGAGACTTCTTCGTTGTGACACGATCAACCCATAGGGAAAATTTCAACTTTGAATCCCAGGCTCTTTTATTATCCTCTAGCAATATTTTGATGATCTTTATCATGCTTTTGTTAGAGGATTCTGCTAAACCATTGCCCTAGGGATAGTAGGGGGCGGAGTGAATTAGCGAGATCTGAAACTTCTCACAGACCTTAATTAGAGGTTCAGATTTGAAAGAAGTAGCATTATCGGTGACGATCCTGCTGGGATAGCCAAATCGGGCTATGATATCCTCTAGGAAGCTGATAATTACTTTGTGTGATGCGCTTCTGGTAGGGACAGCTTCTATCCACTTGGTGAAATAATCCGTTGCAGTCAGGATCCAACTGTGCTGACCACTTGAGGGAGGATGAATTTCTCCGATGAAGTCTAACCCCCACTGCTGAAAAGGTGCTGAAGCTACTATGGGTTTTAATGGCAGCGGTTTGAGCTGTTGCTTTCCTGAGAACCTTTGGCATTTGATGCAGGCTCTGATCTCCCTGCAAACATCGGGGAATAAAGTGGGCTAGTAATACCCAGCTCGGAGTATCTTGTGAGCTGTGGTCTTCCAGAAATGATGACCTCCGCACAGGCCGCTATGAAAATCAAACGTAATCTTCCGGGCCTCCGGTGGGTCCAGGTATCTCAAAAATACACCTAGAGGGTCTTTCCAGTATAAGGCTTGATCAATGAGGCAATACTTGACCGCCTTGAGCTTTAGAGCCCTTGCTTTGCTTTTTCCCATTCCATCGGGGGGCTTCAATTCTTGTAGAAAGTACAAGATATCCTTGTACCAGGAGCATGTTGCTAGGGACAAGGCACCCTGAAAATTCTTGTTAGATGACTCAGCTTGCTCATTGATGAAGCCAATCCCTAAGGCTTTGCAATTAGATTCAACCAACAACTTGGACAAACCCTGCCGCTTTATCAACTTGGTGGGCTTAATCTCCAGATCAAATTCTAGGATCTTGGCAATCCACTTACCTCTTCTTCCGTCTATGTCAGGCTGTATAAGAATGTCTTTCACAGAGGCCGAAGGAACGTATGCAGTGATTTCAAGTGCAAGACATAGACTCTGAAAGCTTTGAGAGATTTCACCAATGCATAAGCCAGCTTCTCCATGATCTAATATCGGACTTCTACATCTCGCAATGCCTTGCTGAAGAAGGCAATGGGTTGCTCTCGTCCTTCCTCATTTCTCTGCAACAAGACCACTGCCACTGTATCAACAGAAGCAAAGGAGAAAATTAGGAACTCTTTGGAATAGTTGGGACTGATAAGCACAGGTGCCTCAGTCAATGCCCTTTTTATTCGGTCAAAAGAGGCCCTGGGCTCATCGGTCCATTTCACTTTGTTTCCCTTCTTGAGCATGGCTGTGATGTGTTTCACTAGTTCAGCAAAATTTGAGACAAATCTCCTTAGAAAATTAATTTTCCCCAAAAAGGCCTGAACCTCTTTTTTAGACCTGGGAAGTGAAAAGGCTTGAATTGCCTCCACCCTACTGGGATCAATTCTCACTCCCTATGCCGATACTATATGTCCTAATAACTTCCCCTCTTTCATAGCAAACAAATATTTTCTGTGATTTAAGGATAGGCCAAAGCTCCGACATTTCAGAAAAAATTTCCTCAGATGACTGCAGTGTTCTCTATCAGACCTGGAGAAGACCGTTATATCATCCAGGTAGATTACCACAAACTTATCTTTCCCCCTGATAAAGGCTATGTCCATGGCTCGCTGAAATGTTTCCCCTGCATTCATCAATCTGAAAGGCATTTTGGCATTCATGAATGTGCCCCAAGGAGTGGTGAAGGCCATTTTTTCCCTGTCCTCAGGTATGACTGATATTTGATTATAGCCAGAAAAACCATTGATCATGGATATCCTGGCCATGCCAGTTACCCTCTACAGTATGTGTTCCATATTGGGCAGGGGGTAATTGTCCTTCCTTGAGCTCCTGTTCAAGTTCCTAAAATCGACACAGAGCCTGATTTCTCTGCTTTTTTTTCTTATTGGGACCAAATTGGCCACCCAATCATAATATCTCAAAGGGACGATAATTCGAGCATCTAGAAACTTCTTTACTTCTTTCTCCATGATAGTTAGCAGCATGGGATTTATCTGTCTCATCTTCTGCCTGAATGGCTTAGCCTCTTATTTCAGTGGAATCTTGTGTTCAATGACAGACATGTCATAAGTCTTGAGGTCTTCGTATGTCCATGCAAACACATCAACAAACTCTTTCAACAACTCAATATATTCTGCCCTCTGTTCTCTGGTCAAACCGCTTGATAATTTGACAAACTTAGGCTCCTCTTGCGTGCCGATGTTGCATTCGGCTACGTCAGCATCTTTACTTGAAACACTACCCTTTACTGCCACATCATTCTTGTCAAATAGCCTTTCTAAAGGGACTAGTCCCCTTGGAATGTGATTGCTAGGCAGCTGGATAATCTGGTGATTAGTGATTTTATTCGCAAACACCTCAGGTTGAGGCTCACCCTCCGGATCGGGATCCTGATCAATGTGCAACGTCGAAAAATCATCGACGGTCTCAAGAAAATTTTTGATTTCAAGGTCTTCCTCAAATACCTCCCAGTGATTTACATTGTCCAGGATGGATGGTCTGTATCTTATTTCAACCTCACCATAGATCTTCGGTGGCAGAGAGGCCTTGAACAGACTAGCCGAAACGGCTAAGGAGTTGGCCAAGGTATTTTCTTCCCTTGGGACAAAAGTAATGTTGAAAGCTGAGAAAAATTATCAATCAGGTCCCATACCTCATTCTTATAACTCCTGAACCGAGGATGCTTAGCCTAATAAACATTCCTGACCTGTTGGATTATCAATTCTGCATCTCCTAACATGGACAACTCTTCAATTCCTAATTCCTTTGCAGCCCTCATACCCAGAACACGAGCTTCGTATTCCGCCACATTATTGGTAGTTTCAAATTCCAGCTTGTATGACAGGGATATAGTCTCTTGATAGGGTGATATGAAAATTACTCCAGCGCCAGCACCCATACTGGAGGAAGCCCTGTCGAAGAACATCTTCCAGACAGAGGTGATTGGAGGAGGTATCTGTGGATCAATAATAGGCTGCTTTCTTATCTGTAAAGGGACCTCAGAAGTTCCAGTGATCTGGAACAAACTAGTCCCTAAGTCGGTATCAAGTGCAAAGATGGGGTGGTTAGTGGGTTGCTTCATCACTGACAATATAGGCTAGCTGGGCCTCTCTGTACAACCTCCTATGCTCTCCTCCAAAGACCGGAATAGTGGCATATGTGAGGTCCATCTGCAATGTTCCTCCAAGTATTTTAATCCAAGACCTTGACAATAGCATGCCGAACTTGGGAGGAACATCAACTACCACAATGTCCATGACCACACTCTTCATGGGCAGTTGAAACAAAGAAACCACCAGGTCCTTGATGACTCCCAGACATTGTACCCTCCTTGAATCAAAAGAGTATAAATCATGATAGGCCCTGGTCACTTCTAATCCCAGCTCTTCCATTACTATTTTGGGCATAAGGTTATGGGAAGCCCTTGAGTCCATAAGGCAATTATGCAACACTTTATCATGTATATTCAGGGATGTGTAGAAGGGAGGGGATGAATCATCTCTATCTTCTACCATGGGCCCTAAGACAACTGTAGGCTTTTCATCTTGAAGGTTTATTGAGTCAGAGGGAGGCTGGGGGATTCAGATTGTAGCAACTTGGAGAGGGACCTTTTGAAGTCTTCATTTTTAACCAGGTCAGAGAGAGGTACAGGAATCCTAATCTTCTGAATCTCATGCTCAAAATTGAAGGAGGGGGTAGGTTTAGGAGCTTCTCTTACCTCAGTGACAGGCTCTTTGGCTGCCGACGAAGCACTCTGAGTCTTCTTTTCTTTAGCTGTGGCTGCTGCAGTTTTAGTAGGCCTATCTGCTATGAGGGGCTGGTCTGAGCTGTCGAAGTCTCCTTCTTTCCTTCTCGACCTGAGATTATATCTGTTAGAAGAGTGACCAGCCCTTTCTCCCTTCCCTAACTCATGGATCTGAATGTTCATCAAAGATCTTTCGTATGTAGACTGAGTCAAGTGGGGAAAAGGGGGAGTCTCTTCAATACAGTGAATTTCCGGGCCAAACTCATCTATCTCCTATCTTTCCTCATGATCAACTAGGTTGTTTTGGAGGGGGGTTTGAACCCTTTGATCTTCTCTGTCCTTTCCCCTCTGTTCCCTAGGGAGGACCTGAGGTATATGGTTAGCAGGTCGTCTGAAGCCTCTATTATCATTGTTTAGGGGATTTCTGTGCATGGGCTTCCCCTCTAATTCCCACCTTTCTATCTTGTCAGCAATCGATTTTATTGCTCTAGCCGTCTCATCTGTCTGATGGGGCAGGGGAGATGAACTGGATGAGGAAGCTTCAGGCCTGTTCTTGGACGTACTTCTATCACCTGTGTTTTTGAGTCGGTTGACAACCAATATGTTGGATTCTACCTCCACGGTTGCATCCTGCATGTGGGCCAGCGTAGCAGCTCTTCTCTCCCTCAACAATAGGCAAAAATCAGGGTCAAAAGCACTGGAGTAAGTGATCATTGCAGAGGCTTCAGAGGGTTTTATCTCAGTGGGGATTTTGTTGTACATTTTATTAAACCTCTTGGAGAAGTCAGAAATAGACTCTCCTTCCTTTCTCTTCAACGACCCAAACTCTGTCATGTAATACATGAAGTCTTTTTTATCTCCCCACTGTCTCAAAAAGGCATTATCTAAAGCTCTGATCCCATCAATAGATCTAGGAGGCAGGGCCTTGAACCATTTTCTAGCCTCTCCTTGGAGACTATGGACAAAAATTCTCATCCATACGTCTGTGTGCATGATAACATTATCATCCGTGAAAGTGTAAAAGGCTGCTAGGTGCTCTTCAGAAGTTATGTCCCCCTCGCCTGTAAACTTGGGCAGCTGTTTAAGGTACCCTTCTGCTGGGAGGTTATTGAGAGGCTGTGGTAATACAAGAGGAGCGTACCTAGCAGCTATGATGACCTCTATTTCGGTCATAGGAGGATTTGCTCCGGCCATAGGAATATTAGGTGGATGAGAACTCGGAGGAGAAGGAGTTCACAAAGGGGCTACCGGGAATGAATCTCAGAGTGGGGTGGGAAAAAAGAGGGGATTCAAGGAGAAGGATAACGAGCTGAAGTCAGTAGGTGCTCCTTCTTGTGTAGGAGTGGGGAAATCTTCTGTGGTCGTGAGTCTATGCTAAGGTACAACTTTAGAGGAGAGGGGAGTGACAAGGATTCCTCTCTCCAATCCCAGACCAGGAGGGGAAAACTCAGCAGGAACACTCCCAAAATTCAGGAAACGGGAAACTTGTGAAGGAGGTCTATCAAGAAACTGAGGGGGAGAAAACAGAGTTCTTACAGAAGGAGATGGTGGATTACCTATTTCGACGGTGGAAGCTTCTTCTTCAGGGGCCTTTCCTTTACTGAGAACCACCTCTGGATCGGTTTCAGGTGTAGCTAGGGGTAGCTGTGGATGAGACCGCGTGTGTCTGCCTCTGAAAGCCACAATTTATAGAGCAGGTTCTCCCCAGCGGAGTCGTCACAATGGAGTCGCCAGGTGCACAACAACAATATTGATAATTCTAATATCTGATGCACCTTCATAATCAGTTAATCGTTGTCGTTCAATCCTGGGGAAAATATTCAACTTCGTCCCCAGCAACGACGCCATAAATGTTAGCGATGGAAGTCACTCCTGGATTGCTATCAGGAGCAGAGCCCGACGCCCATCATTTTTATGTCACAGTGGTTTTTTATAGGTGATCAAATGGACAGAGACTCGGGGAGATGTCACTCTAACTCAGAGACTGGGTCTGGTATGTAAAGAACAAAGGAGGTCTGGAATCCTAACTTCAGCCAGTGGGTTGATTAAAGGGTGAACAGGTGGAAGACTTGATAAGAAGAGTGAACAAACTACTTCGGGCAACATGCTTTCAACAATTTGTAGAAGAAGAACCCCGAACGCGAGATCCTCAGGTTCAGGGCTTCGAGGTACTGATAAAGGGACTTGACTGGATTCTCCAATTCCAAGTCGTTCAGCGTTAGGAAAGTCACAAGGACTGATGAGAAGCAATGCGACTGTCACAGTGATCAAATTCTACATCATCCTATAACAGTTACAACTCGACTGGATTCTCCAATTCCGAGCAGCTCTAACATAGTTTGAACAAAGACATGAAAGAAACTGACATTCATAAGGCAAGAAGTCTCAAGAGTTCTTACATAACCAGAGATAACAATGCTTCATTAAATTTTTACAACCGGGAGCTTTTCTCAACCATCGATACCTTACAAAATACAAAGATTGAGTCTATATACTCAGAGAAAAATGCCTAACAGAGGCGTGCCCAGTCGCCCAAGGCTTGGTGTCCCTTCAGTCAAACTCATACTGATATTCTTTGTCGGACACCACCTTAACTGCGCATGGCTCCCGCAGGGGGAGTAGCTGAATCAGTAAATGCTGAGTTAGCATGCGCAGACCTCCTCCAGCTAGTCGAGGACTCAACATGGATTTTCTGAAAGAATGGGTACACATGACCTTCTCGAGCGGACCGTTTACCAGACCCTCCATACTTCACACTTAATGAATGAAGAGAGGTTTCACCCACCCCTTCTTGCTTTCATTTACTCCAAGCGAAGACCAGGATTGAGGTCGGATCCGATGGCAACTGGAGGTCGTGACGGGCCTCCCTGTGACTGAAACTTGACACCTTTGGCCCCTTTCACGCAACTCTTTTCTTTCCCTAGTGACCATGGGCTGTGACCCTGTGCCATATGACCGCAATCATCTAGCTGTCCATCGAGGTTTCGGGGTTTGCGACGTCAATGTGCACGCACCCTTTTGACTCGTGATTCTCTGATTTTTGATCCTCCGATGGGTCCTCGTTGTTGACCTGTCAACGATCCTTTTGCCTGTCACTAAAATCTGCCACCTGTCCTCCTGACAGTCGGTGTGGCTCCACGCTCCTAGACCTTATCAGGAAATCGCGTATCGCGATCTTGCAATGCACGAAACCTTTGTGCCCGGGATCTTCGATATCCTGATTCCCGATATGCCGATAGATGGCCTCCCTGTCGGTTATCCTTGATGGTGCTTGATCGCTTCCACGCGTCCCTCCAATGGACGATCCTGATTTTGTTGGGATTTCAGGACTTCTGATGCCCTGGTTCCCTCGACCTTGAGAACTCCGATTCTCCGATGGACAATATCCCGGCTCTTGCGCGATCTCTGCCATGTGTCCTTTGGGATGAGCGGCTGTCATCCATTCCTGAACATGCTACGGGCGCCATCCATGCGCTAATCTTGGCGCAGCTTTGCTGATCGTGATTTCCCGCTCATCGCTGATTTGCTCTATACATGGATCTTGGCTATTGACGACATATTTTGCCCGCTCGCTTGATTGGAAGTCGGAAAATGAGATTTTTCCATGCTGCACTCAGGTGCTTCTCGTGTAACTTGCAGACCCAAATGCTCTCGAGCCCAAAACAAGAATTATCGCTAATAGAACCCCCGACTCGAAAACTATAGCAAAGACTTAAACAATCTACGCTAACCAAATTTCCAGTATTTTCAGTTGGTTATAACTATATACCAAAATATAATTAAAGGCTATCCATTTTTTGTGGAAGTGGTTGAGGGTCCCAAGCCATATTTAATGGTGCACGATCCAAGGCTATGGACACAAAAAATTAATGCAGAGTAGTGTTGAAGGAAAATCTCCCTGTGGACAGGTAGATCTCCTCTTGAGAGCTAGACTCTTAACTCTTAAGACAAAAGATGCTTATCATGGACATTGACTTCCTTTTAGATCTATATAAACTAATGTATGAGAAGGAAGGAGAAAATAAGTACCTTTTACCGGTGTTTGTCCCTGCACGCTCCGAGTTGAGCTCCAATCTTTCGCTCCTCGATAAGCCCTATAGACAAACAACAGTACAACCACTTCCTACTCTACTGATATTAGCTTGAAATAGACCTATCTATTAGAGACAAGTTCATGTGAGATTAAGCACAAACTAAAAAAAAACAAGCCAAGCGTGTCATATTGATGAGAACAATAACGAAAGAAACTTACAACCGTAGATGCGAATGCAGCAGCTTCGTCAAATCCTCTTTGTCTAACCCTTGCTCAAAATATCCACGATCCGGATGACAACAACTTCACTGATTACTCTCCTTCAGTTCACTGTGTGTTTCCTATGAGATCATAGGTTTCATGCTTCTAATTCTTCCTTGTTCCAACACCACTTATAAGATCATAAGTTTGGTGTGATTCTCTCTTTCCAGCTCCCCTCTCACCATGAGAAAGCTTGCTTATATAACCTTGAAGAGACTCAACAATGTGAGATACCTTTGGGGTGAGTTGAGGATTTTCATCCTTCATTTAGGGACCTACCCTAAGATCATGGCTTGATTGAGGATTCAAATCCAACTTCCTTCTAAGAGTGAAAAGATCCTTCCCCCATTCTTCTCAACAAATCAACTGCTGCCCAGAATAGGTAGCACTCCCTCAAAAGGGCACTCAGAGCGTTATAACGCTCCCTAGTAATGTATAGGGGAGCGCCAACACTCCTGAGGGTAGGAGCACTCCTGCAAAAGGGAAAATGAGTGTTATAACACTCCCTGATAGCTCATAGGGGGGCGCCATCACTCCTGAGAGAGGTATAGGGGAGTGCTCCCCTCCAAAAACTCAGTTTTTTGGGCGCTTTCAGATGGCAAGAGGTTCATAAGCCTGTTGACTCATTTCTCTTCTTCCAAATCAAATGTCTGAGGTGTTTCAAGTGTCCTTCTCATGTCGTTATAGGCACGGCATAGGCATCATGGCAGTATGTTTTCTTTAACACTTGCGACACTTGTGAGCAAAATGCGACACTTGCGACACTATCAAAGTGAGTAATTTCGATGTGTAACAAGTAGCCTTGTAATTCATGCTCGAGGGTACACAAGTTTTGAGGTTACACTGCAAAACGTGTTGAGGGGTATCTTCACAAAATTTCAAGTATTTTATATCATTTTTGCATGATTTTTCACCAAGAATTCAATGGTGCACTTTGTTTATGCATTTGAGCAACACATTTTTTTTTTTTTTTTGTTTGTAAAACACAAGCAATTGAGCATTAATTAAAAAGTCTCTATTGGAAGTGGACCCAAAGAGGTAACCCAACTTCGGTGAAATACACTTTTTCCAACTTGTGTATGTGATTATATTATTTTTGTTCATTTCAAGTTCAATTATTTTCATGTCATTTATCATTAAAGTGGATTTGGTTAGATAAGTTCTTCACATGTAATTTTCAAAACAATCAAGTGATCATTTTATTTCGAAGATCAAGTAGATGTTTATGTGTATTTTAAATTATCGGAATCTAAGGATTTTTCATATCAATAGGGTATATGTGATTTGTAGTGGAGAAAACAATATATGTCCATGGGTTTCCTGTAAGGTGAATCACTTGTTTGGTTTTCTGGGCAGGTATAGATCCGTACAGTCTGATAGGTGATGTCAACAATTCATACATGTGATCTATAGTATATTCTTGGGAATATGAGATTTCCATATTATTGTTGAGGTTTGGCTTTGTGATTTGTATTGGAGAACAGGGTTTTTCCCAATTTTGGTGACTTTGGAGGACAAGGTTGTCCTTAGAATTTTGGTGATATTGTATTGGCTGATAGGGATGATTTTTCCCTCGAGATTTCTAATGTTAACAAGATTACAAAACTAAAATTGTGTCTAATGTATATTGATGATTCATCTTTTATCTTTGTGTTTCCATGTTTTTAGTCAATAATTTTCAGTGTGAATTTTTTTAGTGATAACAACTGGGATTTTATTGTTAGATCACTAGAAAGCAATTTTCAGATCTGAAAATTAGTCAAATAGAGTTGCATGTGAAAATTGACATGGTATTAGAGCTTGGGATTTGAAGAGAAGGAGATCATATTTAGACACATTGTTGGCCGCAACACTCGAAGAGTGTTGTACTTGTTCTTGTTCCAGGTAGGTCACTATGGAAACTTGGTTGGTGGACAATGGAGCTTCTCATCATATGATAGGGTCACATAAATCAGTCACCAGTATAACAGAGCATAAATCACGATTGTAGGTGAAACTTGGATATAATTCCAAGTATGCAGTCAATGGAGTTGGAACAACTTCGTTTCAACTGAAGTCCGAAAATCCTCTCAAGATGAGTGAAGTGTTGTATGTACCTGGACTAAAGAAGAACCTACTCTCTATCTCCGTCATGGAGGACATAGAGTATGCAGTGTCATTCATTGATGGACATGTTCTTGATTGGCCAAATGGATTGAGTCTTCACTCAACATAAGTCAGACCTTGGTGCATGACAGTGATAACCCATGTGAGCTTTGACATAGGACATTGTAACACTTGCACCACCAGGCTTTACCAGTGTTAAGAAAGATGGTCACAGCTCTCCTAGATTTCATAACTAAGCATCAAGGAGTATGCAAATGATGTCCACTTGGAAAGGATGTCAAGGTTGATTTTCCAAGCAGTGATAGTAGGTCCAAGAAGATACTGGACCTGGTGCATTCAAGTGTAAGTGGACCAATGTCAGTTCCATTTGCGAGTGGTTGCCAATATTATGTGACTTTCATTGATGATTATTCTTCTTTATTAATACCAAGGATGAAGTTTTTAGTCGATCCAGAGATTTCAATGCTCTAGTGGAGAATCATATAGGGAAGAAGAGCAAGGCTTTGAGGTCAAACAATGGGGGTGAGTATACCTCCAACGAGTTCAAGAATTTATGTAAGAAAGAAAGGATTAAGAGGGATAATTCCATACATTTCAAACCTCAACAAAATGGGGTTAGCGAAAGGAAGAACCAGACCATAATTGAAGTTGCCAAGGCAATGTTGCATGAATAGGATATACCCCTGACACTTTGGGCAAAAACATGCAACATGACATTTTACATTCGAAACATGAGTCCTCATGGGATCTTGGAGGATCAGACTCATGAGGAGGCATTCAAATGAGTGAAATCAGAGATAGGGCATTTAAGGATCTTTGGTTGTCTAGTATACAACCATGTTCCCAAGGAGAAGAGGAAAACGTTAGAAATGTCTGGGAGGAAGGGAAATTTTGTGGGATACAA
>ML829550.1:10887-25775 GCA_009831015.1 Picea engelmannii | reverse complement strand
ACTTTCTATTCATGGAAAGTGGTTAACCCTAAAATAAGGAAAATAAGTTAAGTGACCTAGAAATGGGTTAAGTAACCTAAAAATGGGTTAAGTGACCTAGAAGATGAAAGTATAAATAAGAAGCTAGGATCTCTTGTAAAATGCACATTCAGTGGTAATCCTTTTTGTGAATCAATGGAGATCTTCTTGTGAATATCTTTTGGAGTATTGATGGAGAGATTATTTTGAGAGAATCTTATTGATGTGGATATCTTGAGCATGATTGAAGATCTATTATGAGGAAGAGAGCGAGAGGAGGATCTCATGGATGCATCAAAGTTTCGGCAATGTCAGAGATCTTGATGACAAAATTCTTGGATTCACAGAAAATTCTATTTTCTGATGCCCACGCGGGCTGTTTGTGTATAGGGTGCATGTACATGTGGGCTGGCTTTGTATAGGGTGAGTGTACACACGAGATGACTGTGTACAGGGAGTGTGGAGTGGATAAAATCATGGATATTTGTGTTTGAGATGGTGCCAAGCTCTTGGATGATGAGGCAGGTTCAAGATCTGCATTCTATGGCCTCAGATCTATCATTGAGACACTGGTATGGTTACATTATTGTCTTGATTGATACTATTGTTTGATGTGTTGTGAATGCTTAGGGAATTCTTGGTATGGCTTCTATGATGTGGTTCAGTTTGCTTGATTTGGTTGATGGAGTGAGCAATACTCTTATGATTCAGTAGTGACATGATTGCTATGGTATAGTAGTTGTTTATACATGATTGAGATAACATTCATATTGATTTGTTGTGGAGCATGAGCAAGCTATTGGAGAACTTGGATGTGTTGTGACTGGCTGTGGGTCACTTTGGACAGTGGCAGATAGAAGAGAAAGTGATTGTAGGTTGCAAAGGATCTGAGCATGTTTCTCAGACGCATACGCTTGTTGCATTATACACTGGCCGCATTCACACACAGGCTGTAGTGAGCCAGGGCGCGTGCACACATGGGCTGCACTACTGACAGGTCACGTACCTGTTGACAGATTGATATCTGTTGAGGATTGTTGCCTCATCTCAGTTAGTGTTGAGGGTGTAAGCTAAGTCTTGCATTATAGAGAAAGTGCTCTTACAGAGTTGTACTCTATTCAGTTGTTGTTGATAAACCCCAAGGATTGTAGTCTGTAATAAAAAGAAAATTGTACATACATCTTGTGTTCTTTGTTTTCATTGTGGTGATGACTTGTTGATGACATATTTATAATATATGTTGTTGATATGTGCTCACATATAACTGGTTATAAATGAAAGCAATGGATAATGAATAAATGTTGAATGCTAATTAATGATTTTTTGTGCAAGAGGGAAGTTTTGGAAAAAGAGCCCCACACTCATTCACCCCCCCCTCTAAGTGTGGTAGGTGTGTCCAACAGAGATCAAGGATCTCCCACCGTCGATGTAGCCTCATGTAGTTGGGGTACCACAGACCTGGGTCCAACTCTTCTAGCGTTTGGAAAACGTTGTTGTTCACTACGGCAGGGCCAACAGGCCTCGCTCTTAGCTAGGCTGGACTACTTACGTGTCGAGGACACCTTTTGTATATTTTTGAGGGAATAAGCCCTGTGACTCTTACTGGACATATATCTTTGAGGCGCTTGTGCTCACCCATGTAATCTAATATATTTTTTGATATATATATGCGTATTTACATCTTTTTATGTCTTATGGATTCCATTTATCTACTAATGTTTTTACATGTGTGTGTGTGTGCTTTTTCTTACATGTGTGCAATATGTCAATATAATACATGATAAGATAGAGTATCTGTGACTTGATTCAATCTCCTAGGAACATGGATATACGTACTGTAATCAAATATTCATTCTAAGAGATGTACCCTAAGGAACCATCAGTGTAGAGTAGGATCGTAAATGTGGTAAACCCCATTTAACTGGGACACAAATTGTTGAGCGTCTAAGTAGACCCAGAAGTGAGAGATACCATGAAACAAAGCATCACGAAGAAACTCTAAGACTGCGCTGTATTCAATGACATTGTTTGTGGCATCACCTAAAAAAAAACCTCCTGAAGATAGCAACTGGCCCTGAGGTGTGAAAATCACCCAAGCTGCGGAAGCAAGCTTCTGAGTGTGCCGGCTAGCGCCATCTGCAAACCCAACGAACACCTATGATTCACTTGACATATTTCACAGTGAAAAAGATGACATAAAAAATGACACGTCCATAAAACCAAAAAGACAAAAACTAACTGTACAAATACTTATACATATGTTACAAGAAGTCACCCAAGGCGATCCACCTATGAGTAATACTTCTTGAGGTAGAGTCCATTTCTAGGCTCTGCCAAAGCATTTCCCTCAAATTCTACCAGAAAATAAGAACCCTTCTTTAGAACCTCCTTCACAATGAAAGGTCCGAGCCATAGGGGTTTTCACTTGCTTGCTCCCACGGGGTCCTTGTCTTGGTCGTACACCAGGACAAGGTTGCCTTCAGAGAAAATATGAGGACGAACGGATCGATCATTCTGACACTTGAATTTTTGTTTGTGAGCCTCGTTAGCCAAGGCTGCATCACGAGGATGCTCGAGATATAGTAAATGCTCTTCAAGCAGTGAAGTGTCTGGCAATAACTGTACTGCCAACTTTAGAGACAGGATTTGGCACTCTATTGGCAAAACTGCTTCCATCCCGTAAACGAGTTGAAAAGGTGAGAAACCAGTTGTAGTCTTGATAGACATTTGGTAGGCCCATAATGCCGAGTACAACATCAAATGACACTTTGACTTGGCCAAATTGATCGTTCGTTGGAGAATAGTCTTAAGAGATTTATTCACAGCTTCCACTTGACCATTCGCTTGTGGGTAGTAAGGTGATGAATGTTATTTCCTAAACCCAAGCTTTGACGTTAACTCAGACATCATTTTGTTCTGAAAGTGACTACCATGGTCAATGACAATCTCCTTTGGGACACCAAACCTTGCTATTATCTGGTTAAATTAAAAGAGAGTTGTTGTCTCACGATCATCTTTAAACATTGGCATAGCCTCGACCCACTTTGTGAAGTAGTCTACTGCTACGATGATATAACGGTGCCCCCTTGTTGAAGGGGGGTTGCATGTAGCATAATCAATCCCCCACTTGGTGAAGGGACCAACTATGATGATAGGAAACATGGGAGTGGGGTGTTCCCTCATCTTCCGAGAGAAGATTTGACATGGGTGGCACTTCTTGACCGATTCAACACAATATTTGATTAATGTCAACCAAAAGTAATCAGCTCGTAGAATCTTTTGGGTTGTTTCCAACACAGACAAATGACCACCACATGCTCCGGTGTGGAATTCATTAAGCACGATTTTTTCTTCTTCATGAGTGAGACATCGACGAAGGATGAAATCTACACCTCGACGATACAAAGTGTCCTCGAGTATGAGATAGTTCTTGGCTTGATGGCATACACGGCGACACTTATCGCGAGAAGTAGAGGTGGGGCATTTCAAAGTCTGTAGATAGACCAGTATATCTCCATACTAGGGGTCTGAAGACATGATAAAAAACATGTCTCCTTTAATAGGTGACTCTTCAGGAATATCATCACCTGACTCGACTGGAAGTTCCGAGATGAGTTCCGCAAAGACCAACGACTTTTTGGATTTCGCCGAAACAAAATCTAAGTCAAATTCCTGGAGGATAACTATCCATCTACTAATATTTCTACCAATTACAAGTCGTCTCAACACGTATTGAAATGGATTCACAACGACAATGACGATGGTCTTAAGAAACAAGATATAATGATGGAACCGTTGGACAACATGAACTGCCACCAATGCAAGTTTTTCAATGTTGGAATAATTGAGTTCCAGTCCAACCAGGCCTCGGTTCAGGTAATAAATTACGTATTCTGAGAGAAAATCATCTTCTTGAACCAAGACCATACCGATGGTCAACTCCGTAGTGGCCAAGTATAATAAGAAATCTTTATTATAGTTGGGTGGTCGAAGTAAAGGGGCAGACGTGAGAGCGCGTTTCAACACTTTGAAAGAGCACTGAGCAGCTTCATCCCAATGAAAAGGAACATCTTTCTTTAGTAAATGCAAGAATCCCTTTGTGATCTCGACATAGTTTGCGATGAAACTCCATAAAAAGTTTGCTTTTCCTTGTAAACTCTGAAGCTAAGGGACTATGCACGGTGGAGGCAACTGAACTATCACCTCAACCTTGAGAGGATCGACCATGATCCCTGTTGTTGAAACTATGAAACTTAGGATATGACCCAACGTTACAAAAAAACTACACTTGTTTGGATTCAAGTGAATCTGGTAGTAGCGACAGTGCCCAAAGATAAGTCGGAGGTGTGTGGGATGATCATCTCTCTTATGAGATCGTGATGCTAAATCATCAAGATAAGCCTCAACTATGTGTTTGAGATCATGGAAAGCAAAAGACATGGCCTACTGAAAAGTAGCTCCAACATTTTTCAGACTAAAAGGCATCTTCCGATAAGCGAATGTACCCCACAAACAAATGAAAGCAGTTTTTTGTTGGTCTTCGGGTTTGATCTGTATCTAATTGTATCCCGAAAAACCATCCATGAAATAAAATGCCTCGCAACCTGCACATTCATCAACTATCAGGTCAATAAATGGCATGGGAAAATTATCTTTTGGACAGGCCTTGTTCAAGTCATGGATTTCTGTACATACATGAATCATACCCTGTTTTTTATTGACCGACACGGGATTTGACACCCATTGAGCCAATTGAACAGGGTAGATAAAACCAACTTTGAGTAGTTTCTCTACTTCAGCCTTAATAGTTGTTTCTTTCTTAGGATTAACTGGATGAAGCTTCTGCCAGACCGGCTTGGCATTAGGATATGTCGTGATTTCATGTTCAATGATTCTTGGATCTATGCCTGGAATTTCCTCGTAAGACCAGGAAAACACGTCGTGAAATTATTTAAATAAATTCTTGTAGATTCGAATCTCCTCGGGGGAGCAGTCCGCTCCGATGAAGACATTCTCCACAACGTCAGGGGTTCTAGAGATATCAATAGGTGTCTTTTTTGCGATGGTTTCCATATTTCCCTCAGTGTAGATAGTGTGTGTAGCCAAAGGGTTGATAGGACAAGCCCTATCTCCAGTCATAGTCAGAGTGAATTCTCCTTCTTCAATTCTTCTTAACTCTCAGAGAAAATAAGATCTGTGATGGAGATCATCCGAGAGTCTGTCCGGACTAGCCATTTCATCAATAATCGCCTTGTTTGAGGGCAAGACAAGGTCTAAAGAATCAGTATCGGCGAGGGAAATTTGAGCCTAGATAGGCTCAAGAATCAGATCTAACTCTTGTGCAAGAGTCAGATCGGGGTCGACGGAAGCTTGTTGGACTATAGAGTACACAACTTAGGCCGCGGAAAAAGGCATGGCCATGCCATGGTGCCTTGTCCCTTCCATTGTGGTTGATGGGGAGGGAAGATTCCACAGATTGTTAAAGTAAGTCATGCAAAATGATGAGATTTGAAAGATTTCAACCTTGGGTTGGTCGGGGATAGCCAATATCTATTGGACATTGCCGGTCGGAGGTGGGTAATCGAAAGTACCCATAAAACGTGGGCACAAACCAACCCCTACATTGATGATGTCGGGTTGGGGGTTATCAATCATCGGGACCATGGAGACCCTCGATGAAGGGTCAAGATGGGAGAAGGATAACTGATCAATGGATACGATCTGAGCCTCGTGTGGAAACAACAAGACCTGGAAAATTGTCATGACCACTGCTTGCATAGCATAGGTCCAACTCCTTCCTAACAAGAGATTGTAGTCAAGAGACGCATTGATCACTTCAACCTCGACACACATGGTCTTCCCCCCTAACTGCATGAAGAAAGAGGGGATGATTCCATGTGGTCGGAACGAACGACCGTCGAAATTGATAAGAAGAGTAGGTGATGAAGAAAAAATGGGTTGGCCAATGCCCTTCCAACATGCCAAAGACATCACACATGTCGAGGCGCCCTCATCAACCACTGTGCAAAAAATGTTTCGAGTAAAAGTTTTCGTGGTCTAAGTCACTACTATCTGAAATGCCACATGGTAAGGGAGACGAGTTTTTAAGTTGGTCATATCAAGTATGATCATTCCCAGATTACAAGTCTCATCAGATCCTAAGGTAGTTAACAAAGCCTTTCTCTAGGAAGGGCAGCTCTGGAGGACCTCTAAAGCAGACATTGCATAAGGGTTTTGAGACAAATCATCCATCACAAAGTAGTTTTGATCGGCCTTTGTGTTTGGATTGTGGGAATATTTCTTGAACACACCTTTTGGGATGTGTGTCATTGTTTCCCCCAACCTCTTCTCAATATGGAGAGGAAGAGGTGGGTTTTCAGCTTCTTTAACCTTCTTAGAGGTGTTTGGAATTCTATAGTTGCGTGTCCTAGTTGCTATATCAACGCTACATTTCATCATGTACACATTCGCGGTCGAAGGATTACTCGAAGATGGAGGGGGTCCCTGACTGCCCCCTTCCATGCTCAAAGAGGCTTGGGTTAAATTTTTCCCATGTGGAAATGGGTTCGTTAACATGGCAGGTTGTTGTTGTGACAATAAATTCTAGGCCTCCGCAAGCCAAGGGCACTAGTGAGTTGGATGGTCTTATGTGCAAAGATTACACAGATATTTCAACTTCTTCTTTTTTGTGGTGCCCCCACCAGCAGTATTGGTAGGTTTCTTATCCCCCTTACCCTTCTTTCATTGTTTCTTCTTTCCGTCAAGCTGCTGGGTAGCCTTCGGATTTGTATATTGCACACTGTGTACTATGTACATCTGATATTTGGGTAGGGGGAGCATCCGAACCAGTGGTATGGTTGGTTGTTGTCTGCTGTATTGACAATTGTTGCAATTGATTTGATAGTTGATCAACGGGCTTTGTTTGTGTTGAACCAACAATACCATCAACATGTGGTCCAAATCTATGTCTGGTCTTGTCAAGTATTGACCACGGTGCATCTAGAAAAAATTCATAAAGTAAACTAGACTGAGAGTAAATCAGATCTAGTTGTTGAGCTCTCATTATCCCTTCTTCTTCTGAAAATACCCCCGACATTGCTATGTCTTTGGATAACTAAGGTACCAAAGACTTAAGGAACCACTCAAGCAAGAATGCTGGTGGGACTGGTACTTTTATCAAACTCTTCCGACATCTCCATTCTCGGATGTGATCTGAGATATGGTCCACCTTTTTTTGCTCAAAGTTGGCCAACAATTCGGTGCTGACATTGTATCTCACAGGTAATTGGAAATGGTTTAAGAAAGCCATTTCCAATTCACCGAAGGAAGAGTATCTTGAGCGGTCAAGCTCAATGTACCATTTCTCTGCACTCCCGATGAGAGTGCGTTGAAACAAACACAACTGTACAGAGTCGTCTCTCAATGAGTTGGATGAGCACCATAGATGGAAGGTAGTCACATGATCGCCTAGATATTCATTAGGCTTAGCTTCAAACTTTGGAATGTCTGAAGGAAACTTGGTCCACATAGGAGGTCAACGTGGATCGTGGAAAATGGGGTCGTTTAGTAACCTTGACAAGTCTGGCAAATGCAAAGTTTCCAGAAACAAAATTTTGGGTTGTTTGTTATAACCACGAAAAAATGCGCCTGGAGTTTGGATGTCACCAGGTTGCCAGGAAAAGTTGGGCTGTTGGCCAGGGTTCTGTTAAAAACCATGGTTGTGACCAATGTATGGATTCTTCGCTTGGTGAGATTTCATCGGCTGACTCTCGTAGTAGGATGTGGAGGGTTGGGCTTGCGTTGTATTCCAAGGATTCTGGAAAAGGTTTCCCTCTACCGATCTGATAGGAATAGGTCTTGAGCCTTGCCCGGGGTTCCATTGGCTATGGAAGGGGTTGCCCCTGGTTGGCATCCCTGATGAGGGACCTGAGCCCTGCCATGGATTCCAAGGTCCTTGAGAAATGTGTGCCCCCTGCATAGGAATAGTACCCTGTGTAGGATTCTGTGATCCAAAAAGCAGGGTTTTCCCTGGCTGAGATGGCAGTTGATGATAAAGAATTGTTACCAAATGTGTCGAACAAAGAGAATAGTTTCGAACCTACCAACATGCTATAAGAAGGAATTCCTTGACTACCTTCTCCAAATGAACTATAGTTTATGTTCATCTCAATAGAGTGCTGGTGAGCACCATCGAGCGAAGGGGATGAAGGAGGTAAATGACCCCCTTCGTAAGGGAAAGAATTATAGGGAGTTGAAGTTCCCCCCATGGATCCTTGCAAAGGAGCGTTCAAGCTCCCTTCCCCCAGACCTAAAGTCTGTAGAGTGGAGTAGGAAAGGACATAGTTCATATCAAATCCAGGCATCCCTTATGAGAATAAAGGGCCTGTCGCACTCTGGGTGAAAGGATCAATGATCGCCACCATAGATGAAATCAGACCATTGCCCGAGGTAGAGGCGGTCGAGGCCATAGTGGTCCAGACCAATGACAGTTGGTTAGGAGGCGAAGAACCCCCTGTAGTGACATTCGTAGAGGGAGTATGAGTATTCCTTGAAGAAGTAGCAGCATTTGTTTCCATCGCTTCTTGTGACACTACTTGACGCTCGTAAGGGTGAACCTGTACGACGATGGGCGCCGATAAATCAATGATCAGAGGGTTATACGGACCAAAATATTCCACTCCAAGGTCAAAGATGGTTGGTTCCTTCAGAATCAAATGTTCTCTTCTCAGAGATGGGTCAGGTATAGTTTCATGTGGCCCGATCATCTCAAAAGACCCTTTTTGGTCTAGTCTTCACCTTAGCGATGGTGGGGGTGGCTTCAGATCAACCGACGGTAGGCCAAGAAGCCTACGCGACCGGAAGAGCTCTTGATCCTCCACAGTGTGAGAAGATTAATGACACAATAAGGATTTGTATTAACGTTAAATACCATCACACACTAGAAAAATCTCCTATGAGATAAGACAAACATATCACTAGCTAGTTGGAAGAACAACTACACTAGCCAACACTAGAGAAAATTACCGGTGCAAGTTCAACTCAAATACGAAAGCACCCTCTGGGTATACTTTGCAAAGTGTGGCCTGATGTCTACCCTAGGTACCGCGTTATACCCCCGTAGTCACCTGTGTAAGTCACTAAGATAAAGGCAACTAGGTTGCCAGCGCACGAACAATCACCAGGCGGGTACAGTCAACAGTTGGGCGGACCCCAATGAGCAGGGTATCAAGACCAAAACCTATCAAGGATATTGAAAGAAAATGTTTCGAAAGATGATTGAGGACCTCAAATGAATTCGATACCCACGAAGCTCCATGTAAAATGCGATCAACGCAATCCCAAGATAATCCCTCTATATGCGTTCCCCACTATGCTTGGTCTGACTTTGTAGGGGTTATCTCCGCTACCTTTCAGCACGTGACCTTGTGTTTAACCCCTTTGTTAGAGGGGGGTCCTGGATGAATTTCACGATTACTATAATTTCAAGCACTCCCTAGCAAAAACTCTTTATGTTTGTTTTTGTAGCCTTGAAGAGTTTCCTCTCCAATCCTAAATCAAGGCTCTAGCCTAAACTATATTGATGGACCCTACAAACACAAAGTCTAATAAATTTTAATTAAGTGTTAATTTTAGTGGCTGTCTTAAGTAAAAAGGAACAAAAGTGAAACCAATGATGTTCTTTAAGAGATGAAAGAGAAGAGAATAATATGAAACTAAAAACAAATTACTCCTTCTTCACAAATAAAGATTTGCCAATTTAAACTCTTTAACCAAACTTTTTCGTAACTACTTTTCTCAGATATTTGAAAAGAAAAACTTGAAACAAGATTTCACTCGACTACGAGCTACTTAATTTCCTAAGCATTCAAATAAAGAACTTAATAAAACTTTCTTTTTCCTTGGTAAATAAAGAAACTAACCTGGACTACTTTTACCAAACAAAGAAATGAAGATTTTTTTTTTTTATTGTTTTCTGCTTCAAAACAAGAAATTTGAAAATGAATTCTTTTCTTTTCTTCTAAAGCAAAAAAGGGAAAAAGAACAACAAGTCAAGGCTAAGAAATGACTACCAGCCCATCACAGATCACAAGGAGTCACTGACAATACCAGACAGGTAGATCAGAATAGACTCACAAACTTGTCTAAAAACCCTAATAAAGAAAACAAAAGAAATCTTTTGATAAAAAGAAAGCTATGTTGAGGTCAGACCTAGGCTACAGACTTCTATAACAAAGACCAAGGCTAGATTAAGAAAACCCCTGAGAAGTGTGAATTCTGACAGGGAAGAGGATGACTGCCTTATCTTTTAAAAATAATTTCTCAACTCAGGCACACTACTGACACTTCAACAGCCTGTGTGTGTATGTGGGTTGTCCAAAGGCAAGGCACGTGTGTATGCTTGCAGGCCCACTACAGGCGTACACCCCTGTAACTTCTCAAAAGAATGAAAACCAACATCCAAGCAAAGGAAAAGAGTACTAGTATGGAAGACCAGAATCCCTTAAATACACAGAAGCTTACAGAAACTCTAAAACAGTAAATAAACTGATCCAAAATACCCAAAAAGAATATCCCAAAAAAACCCTAGAGGTGTCCCCTATATAGTTGCCAATTCTGCTATAGCAGGAAAAACCCTCTATGGACTATACCAGGGTTATAAAGTGCAGGAAGAGACAACCTTTTAAAGTCTCCTACTTTTAACAACTATCCCATCATTACCCCACAATCATACATAAAAGATGAAGTATAGGGATTCGGTAAGCATACCTTAAACTCTGCGTCCAGTGTCGATCCCTTTGCGCTTAGTTGTTTCTCAACTTTAGATATCCTCCCAAGGCCAACCTGCATTCACCAAAACAAAAACAAGAAACTACAAGCATGCATTCTATATAAATATTAGTGGGTTAGACATCATAACAAAATGTAAACAAATCATAAATATTTAAGACATCATTTGGCAGGACGGAAAAAGTATTTATTTATATTAATCTCACAAGAGTCGTTTAAAATATGAGATCGACAACTTCTCCTTGAACTCGTCCTAGGATCCTCTTCACCATGCACCAACTGCTTCCATGTATTCTTCTCCTCTTCAGTTCTCTCTGTTGAAACAAACCTTGAATTTTTTATTCTTAAGGATAAAAGATTTGTATTTTTGAGTCTTTGTATTTTTTCAAAGTTCCTAAAACAAGAATTTCATCGCCAATAAATTCACGATGCCTTTTATTATTTATTTTTGGACAAAAAGGGAAAAAATCTAAACAAACATAAGTTTTCCAACACTTTTTGAAACAATCGCTTAAACGGACAATAACTTAAAATTTAAGGAATTTTAATTTAAATCGGAAAATCGGGATTCAGAGTTTTGTGTGAACAAAAGTTTAACGCAAATTGAATTGCGATTTCCCGATCCCCGATTTCCCGATACTTTAATCCTTGATTAAAACATAATTTACTTAAATCAAAATTAAAAGGGTTTAAACATTAAGGTAATCACGTCACAAATCGAGATTCGCGGTTTTGTGAGATCAAATAATCTTGTCATCGCATTTCCCGATTTCCCGATCCCCGATTTTCCGATTGAAGAAATCCCAAGAAGTTTTAATCTTGATTAATTAAGATATTAAAAACGTTTTAATTAAAATAATACATCGCGATTTCGGCAATCGAGGTTCTTCGATGACATTTTTCCTCAACATCAAAAGTTCCGAAACTCCGATAAGAAGGTTTTCAAATTTAATTAAAGATTAATACTAATTGATCATTCTTCTAAACAAGGTTTAAAGTTAAAATTTTTATGAATGTTCTTTAATGCGGAAATTGTCCGATTTGGTAAGTTTCTATTATATTTTAAAAACACCGAGAAAGCCTTAAGTACAAACATTAAATGCATATCTTCGGAAATATCTTTTGCATTAAGAGCCTTAACTTCATAACAGAGGTACAAATCTCAATGTTTTTATGATATATTCGAAATAAACTTTGAAATGACTGTATTATCATTTCAAAGCTAAATCCCTCTCTGTTACAGGTTTTCAAGTAAACACAGAGCTATGGCACCCAAAAAAGCATCGAAGAAAAATGAAGATCAACCAGAAGGTGATATTATCTCCGATACTACTGCATCCGGAGTACACTCTGTTAAATCATGGAATGGAATTGCCGAAAAACTGGAGGATGAGCTTAAGTATGCAGCCACTGATTCGGAAAATCACATCCGAGATATTGCCGAGTCTGAGCTTCATAAAGTTGCTGCACGTCCGAGACTTGTCTCATATACCGATATGATCGCCTGGGCTCTGGACAAAGTAGATGTCCCGACCAGAAGTATTCTGAACGAGCAAGGAGCTGTCATCAGCTCATTCAGGCCTGAACATATTCAAGTAATGTATAAGCTCTCGCCCAATTATAGACACACTTTTAATACTGAGTTTTTAGCTGAGTTTCAAAGAAAAGAGTGCATTGAAGCTGGCCAAACATACCCTGACATGATAAGAGGATGGGCTAGAGATGAAAACAAGTTTAGGGCTGATTTACATGGAATTTATTCCACAACTTCCTTAAATGAATATATGGTTTATGTAGCAATGATGTTATGTAGAATTTTCGGGAGAAAGGATCCTTGTCACTTTAATGCAGTCTGGACACCTTTCTTAGAGGAAGTTTCAGAGGGACGCAGTTTTAATTGGCACAAAATTATGTCAGATAACCTCACATCAGAGGTTATGAATTACAAAGCAGCTAGGTCAAAAGGATAACCAATGTCTTTTTATATGTCAACTTATATCATGGATGCCATTTGTTTTATGACTCCTTTCCCACTAATGAATTGGAGTTGGAATACTTCTTGCCCAGAGCCTGTTCATAAATATCACTCAGCTCTCTGGGAAGAAAATGCAAAAAATGTTTTTTATGAGGTTTGTCATTATGTAATTATCCCTCTGCACCAAATATTCTTTGGATGCGAACCTCCTCGCATTTCTAATGCCATTATAGAAAACCTCAAGTCAGTTGTCGACTGGTTCATTGAAGAACATTTTTCCTATGTTAGGGTTTATGGCTTCTAAATTCCACCTCACGCACTCCCAAAAATTTTACCAAACAGGTTGATATGCAGAGAAGTGTCTTATTAGTTGGTCAAGGGTGGCATTGGGTTAGAATTAAAAGCTCAACAGAAAAAAGTATGGCCATCTTTTCCTGTTTATATCAGAAAATTCATTTTATTAAACTTAGGCCATTCTAAGTCAGAGGCCGAGTCGTTGGGCGAAGTGAAATTAGCAAGCATAGAGCACAGGAAACACAACCCTTATCAAATAATCAGTTGGCATTACATACAATGTAATTTAAAAGCATATGAACATGAAATTTCAGTTTATGATGATGTTTTCAAAAATGTTAAGTCTTATGAGGAAGTGCAAAACAAAGTGCAAGCCTTGTCACCTGATGCACAGGTGGGGTTTGCATCCTTTCAAATACATAGATGAAGCCGCCTGCCAAAGATTTTACAAGGTGAAATGTCGGCTTCATTGCCAGAGAAAGAAACAACTCCTCCAGGGTTTGAAACTGATATTCAGGATAAGTCAAGTGACAAGGATAAGCTGAAAGATCCTGAAATACCTCCTCAGAACACAGAGGGTTCTCAGACAAAAGAACCAGAAACAGGAAAGGGAAAAGGAAGGGAAACAAGTCCAATAGTTCTTGATGATATTCCAGAAAATGTTGGAGGAACAACTTCAAAGGAACTTGGCAGTCCCATCACAGCATTGACTCCACTACAATCTACTTTCAGAACCCCTCATGAAGGAGTTCTATATGTAAGTGACCTAGAGCCAATCTCCAGAGATGAAATCCCCTCATCTGATTATTTTTTCAGTAAAAAACGAAAAGTTGTCTTGAAATAGGAACTTCATCCTGTAGGAGAAAGAATGATAAAAAGACATAAAATTATCATTGATGGAAAGAAACTCAAAGAAGGAGAATTCGCTACAGAGTTAGTAGGAACCATGGGTGCTATAGCATCAACTAACATGTATTCTATAGGAAATCTAACCACTATGCTTGAGCAAAAGGATCAGGAAATAATGCAGTTGCAGGACAGATTAAAAGAAAATGAAAGAATTATTGGCTAGGGAATACAAAAGGGTCTAGAACAAGCTAGACTCAAAGACATCCAAGAAATCAAAAAGTTGAATAAAAATTTGGATGATGCAAAACACATGATACAGGTTACTCAAGAACAGGTTTAGAAGCTGAGCGATGAAAATAAATCTTTGCAAGATAAGATTATTTCAATTACTAATCAAGTAATTTAAATTGAACATTTTAGAACACAAGCATCAGAGATATATGCAAACATTGAAGGAGAACAACAGAAAATATTCTGTAATCTGGAAATCATCCAGAACTATTTTCATGAGTCAAATAGGTCTATGGAAAAGGTAGTTCAGAAAGAAAGAGAAGCTAAAGAAGCAAGGAATTCTTTTCAAAAGGTAATAACTTCTTTACAAAAAGCAGAAATTGGAAAAAACCAGAAATTATCCATTTCGGAACAGGTAAAAGGAGATATAATGATAAAAGTTTGGGAATCAAAATTGACAGAATATAAAGGAATTACAAAAGGAATTAATGAAGATTGTCAAAGGATCTTCAATCTTATTGAAAAAGATTCAATACATATCGGGACAGATGGTTCTTCTGAGTTATTGGGCGAAGTCAACATTGCCAGGAATCAGCTGAAGTCAAAAGAAGAACTCGAAGAAAAGAAATCGGAAATTTCAAATATTAAATCAGTCAACATTGCAGAAATAGATAAGTGGATGATAGCTTCAAGTTCAAAGTTGGAAAAGATTAAATTCACAGAGAAAACAATA
>ML829549.1:45633-70446 GCA_009831015.1 Picea engelmannii | reverse complement strand
CCCCCACACCCCCCGTTAGGTAATGGGGTCTAAACATGGTTGAAACAAGACCCCTGAATCAATAATATAATCAAGCTCCACAACCAACAATATTCCACTTGGATATTGATCAGAACAACTCCACTGCTGCTGTACCTATTGGACTATGATCCACCTTGGACCTGGAAATTTTTTCATCTTGACCTTCATGCTTGAAGGCCAACTGAAACTAAGCAGGAACTCAGTTTCTCCTTGGTTACTATCTTTGTTAACATGTCTGTAGGATTTTGGATAATATTTATGATCCAGGTGGATATTGGTGGCCACCCACCTTTTCCAACTGGCTCAAAACAATTTTTTGGCAATTTTGGCAATTTACTATTTTTAACAGTTTTTTGGGTCATGAAACTTCTAGAGCCGTTTTGAGGCCCTAAACGATGTTTTTTGGGAAAATGGGGAGAAATATGAAATTTCCTTTGATATTTCCCCCAAAATGAATCTCCTCGATGATACCTTTCCAACGGGCTATCATGCACCTAAAACGAAAAATTGTATGCAAAAGTTACGACCCCAGGAAGTTGATGTACTAACTTACCCAAACAGGGCCCACATGAATTTTGGCGCTTCATCTCCTAGGGTTAGGTTTTTGGATGTCTAGGGTTTTTGACATTCCTATTTATTGTAAAACTTCCTTCAGAGCCTCATTGTAATCATCTTCTTGTGAATGAGCACAACCGTCACATCTCTTCTCAGAGATAAGCCGCCACCATTCCAGCAAGCTTGTTTCCATTGCATTTTACAGTTTCAACTTATTTCCTTATTGAATAGAAACCAGTTTTACTATATCTCTGTTATTCTGTGTTAAGCACCTGTTAATAATCTGTAGTCATTTTGTTCTGCTCATAAAATCCGGATCAGTGGTATCAAAGCGGTCTACTCCTTGTCATCTTAATGCATGTCCCCAACGAGGTCGGAGTACAAAGAGTTGGGTCTCGAGATTGTTTCTCTTGAGGACAAAAGCTATCACATGCCCAAGTGACCTCTCATGGTAGGAGAAAAGAAATATGACGAGATAAGAGATCCTTTCAAACTATTGATTGAGGAAGCCCTCACACAACAGAGGAATGAGATGATGGATAGTTTCGTGCAAATCCTTCGACGACTACCAACATGTGACACAACTTCTTTGAGCAAAGGTGCCGCCCCGTTCAAGGTACAAATAAACTTCGATATTCCTATATTTGAAGGTCATATAGATGGAGATGCTGTAGACAAGTGGTTGAATCTACTAGAAGGGTTTTGTCCATAACATTTTGAATAGAGAAAATATTACTTTTGTGCTCCTCAAAGCCGTTCCCCATGTCAAAGATTGGTGGGAAACTTTCTTTGAGAAAAAGGAAGCAAAGGAACCCTCTTTATTTACCGTTATGGCCACCTGGGAATCCTTCAGGGATGCTATTACAGAACAATACTACCCTGTTGAAATTTATGACGACTTGTATACCAAATGGACCACACTGCGGCAAGAAAGAGACCAAACAGTGCCATATTTCACAAATATCTTCCATACATTGCGCACCTATATGGGTATCAAAGATTCAGAGCGACATCTGGTGATCAAGTATCGTGGTGCTATGCATAGATACATCCATACTAAAATGGAATTTCTGGACATCTCATCCTTGGGCGCGACCTACCGATATGCTGTCAAAATCGAGTAGAATATCAAACAAAAGACATGACAATTTGGGCTTGGGAACCCCTCACAACAAAATCTAGGAAAGGGTGGCCCCAACCCACAGGACAAAGGAAAAATAAATTATGGATAATATTAGGATAACCAGTCCAAGCTGCAAGAAAATACGGACACCTGAAAGACAAAGAAAGATACCAGGAAGTGGTGCGACTTCCATAATAGCCCTTGGCATAACACTGCTGAATGTTGCTCAAAGCAGTCATTGGTGGCTGAAGTGAAAGCCTCTAAATCATATTTGGGTTTTGACTCTAAGCCAGAACTAGAAAGGGGAAGAAAAATCATTAATGTGGAACCCAGTGCCATTGTTTCTACCACCAAGCTCTAGCCTGGTGAATCATATGAGCCAAAAGAAGGAGAGTGCCTCTTCCATTCATAGATGTGGGTAAAAGTCACCCCACTGCACTTCATCATTGATACCGATAGCCAGTAGAACCTCATCTCAGCAGAGGTCGTCAAGTGGTTGGCCCTGCTGACAATGCCGCACCCACAACCCTACACCATTGGATGGATCTTCCAAGGAAGCGATCTCCACGTCAACCAATAGTGCCGACTGTCATATGACATCAAGCCCTTCAAATATGAGGTATTATGTAATGCCGCTCCTCTCGAAGTTTGTGATGTTCTTTTGGGCCAACCTTATTTATGGAAACGTCATGTTGTATATGAGTCCAAGACTCATAGTGTTATTATTAATTTGAACAGGAAATTGTACAGGATACCTGAGGCAGATATTGCATGGGCTCTCATCCAAATAACTAGGGGTGGTGGTAAGGAAAAATTTACATGGGGCCGGTCCCAACAACAAGCGTTCGATGATTTGAAACAACGCTTGTGCTCAACCCTAGTAATTTCACTACCAAACCTACAACGACCCTTTGAGATCGAGACATATGCTTTAGACTATGTTGTGGGTGTTGTTGTCACTCAACACGACCACCCCATGGCCTATCATAGTGATACACTATCATATGTTGTCTGTAAGTACCCTACTTACGACAAAGAAATGCACTCCATTGTGAAAGCTTGCCGCTAGTGGAGACATTACATCCTTGGGAAGGAGACAGTCATCCACACTGATCATAAGCCAGTGTAGTTCATGCATACATAAGGAAAATTGCAGAATGACTGCCATCAAAAGTGGTCCACATACTTGCAACAATTCCACCTCAACATCAAGTATAAAATAAGAAGCACCAATCATGTTGCTGATTTCCTCAGCAGACTGCCAATCGCGACACTCACCACGGTGCTAGACTCTTTTGGCCATGAGTCCTTTGGATAGCCCCAACTCTATGAGACAAACCCAAACTTCGTCACCACCTACCAAATGTTGGGTGAAAACGCAGTTGTCGATAATTTCCATCTTTAGGATGGGTTGTTGTGTTGTGTGGGCCATATCTGTGTTCCATCAAGCGAGTGAGTGAAGCTGATATGGGAAGCCCACTACAGTCAGGTGGCAGGACACTTCAGCTTCAAAAATATAGTGGCGATGCTACATAAACATTTCTACTGGCCAAAACTTTGATAGGAGGTCAGCAAGTATATCATGTCCTGCACTGCCTGCACTATTGCCAAACCGACCACTAAGAAACATGGCTTGTACACCCCTCTTCCTACTCCTGACAGGCCATGGGAATCCATCTCAATGGACTACATGTTGGGCCTCCCATCCACCAAGCGAGGAAATGACTGTGTTTTTGTGGTTTTTGATCACTTTTCTAAGATGGCGATTCTGGTTGCCTGCAAGAAGAGCATCACAACAGAGGCCACTATCAAGTTCTTATTTGAACGAGTCTGGGTACATTTTGGAATCTAACAAACCATTGTCTCAGATCGGGAAAGTTGATTTCTCAACACATTTTGGTCAAGCCTCTAGTCGCTGCTGGACACCAAGCTCACCAAATCCACAACCTTCCACCCCAGACAGATGGCCAAACCGAGGTCGTAAATCAAATGATTGTTCATATCCTTCGCATGTATAATTCCAAGCACACTCACACATGGGATGAGAACCTTCCCTATTTCCAACATAGCTACAATTGAGCCCTGCATAACTCAACCGACCACAATCCCTTTTAGGTGGGGTTGGGATTTCAACCATTGGGTCCCATAGATGTTGCACTTCCCCTTGCGGTCACCTCAACCGACTCATATCTTGCTCCAAATAAAGCTGAAAAAGCCACCCAGTTCATTGAGAAGATCCAACACATCCACCAAGAGGGTCAGGATATCCTACAAAAGTCCAATGATAAGTACAATCAATGCCATGATCAACATCATGTGCCACATAAGTTTCAGGTGGACAACAAAGTTTGGTTGCACTTGCAGAAAGAACGCCTTACATGACCCCATCAGAACCTTCACCCAATCTGTTATGGGTCGTACACCATCACCGAGGCCACATGGGATAATGCTTTTGAGCTCAACATTCCTCCTTTCCTTGGCCTGCACCCATTATTCAATGCAGATCTCCTTCGACCTTATTTCCCACCATTATTGGACACCTCAGAAGTAGCAGAACAATTGACACCAATAGAGCTCAACCCTGAATGCATACATCATGCATCCCATGATCAGATTGTGTACACACAGATCAAGGGCACTCGACAACAAAGGATCCAACTTTATCGAGTCGTCAAAGCAGAGCAACTCCTGCACCAAGGCAAGTGGCTCACCTAGGGCCAAATTCAAAAGAAATTTCTTCATCTAATGGGGGAACTCAATGCAATGGAGACCATTTCTTCCTAAGGAGGGAGTATTGATCCAGGTGGATATTGGTGGCCACCCACCTTTTCCAACTGGCTCAAAACAATTTTCTGGCAACTTTGGTAATTTACTATTTTTAGTAGTTTTTCGGGTCCTGAAACTTCCAGATCCGTTTTGAGGCCCTAAACGATGTTTTTTGGGAAAACAAGAAGAAATATGGAAGTTCCTTTGATATTTCCCTCAAAATGAATCTCCTCGACGATACCTTTCCAATGAGCTATCATGCGCCTAAAACATAGATCATATGCAAAAGTTACGATCCTGAGAAGTTGATGTACTAACTTACCCAAGCGGATGTCTAGGGTTTTTGGCATTCCTGTTTGTCGTAAAAAGGACTTCAGAGCCTCATTGTAATCGTCTTCTTGTGAATGAGCACAACCGTCACATCTCTTCTCATAGATAAGCCGCCACCATTGCAACAAGCTTGTTTGCATTGCATTTTACAGTTTTAGCTTATTTCCTTATTGAATAGAAAACTAGTTTTACTGTATCTCTGTTATTCTGTGTTAAGCACCTATTAATAATCTGTAGTCATTTCATTCTTCTCATAAAATCCGGATCAATGTATCTTTTCCAACTTCAATTGTCCATCTTCCAAAATAGATCGTATGAAATGGTAGCAGAGCTGTATATGCTTAGTCTTAGAATGGAATTTTGAGTTCTTTGCAATATGAATGGCACTTTGGCTATCATAATACAACCTTCTATTCTCCTTCTTCTTTCCTAATTCCTCCCTAAGCCTCTGTAACCAAATAATCTCTTTACTAGCCTTTGTAGCAACAAGATACTCTACTTTCATTGTTGAAAGTGCAACAACCATTTGTGTTTTTGAAATCCAACTTATTGTTGTTCCACCTATAGTAAAAACATACCCTGTGGTGCATCTCCTGCTATATTTATCACCCGCCATATCTGAATCAGCATAGCCATGTAGAACAATGTTTGAACCTCCAAAACATAATGCATGAGTAGAAGTATCTCTCAAATACATGAGAATACATTTTACTGCCCTTCAATATTCTTTACCTGGATTGTTCATATACCTGCTCAAAACTCCCACTGCATGTGCAATATCTAGTCTTGTGCACACCATAGCATACTTCAAGCTGCCAACTGTTGATAAATAAGGGATCATGGACATGTATTCTATCTGCTCCAGTGTCCTGGGACACATTTCCTTGTTTAATTTGTAATGGATGGCCAAATGTGTACTAACTAGTTTTGCATTCTGCATTCTAAACCTCTCCAACACCTTCTCTATGTACTCAACCTAAGACATTATCAATTTGAGATTTTTCCTGTCTCTTGTTATTCTCATACCAAAGATTTTCTTTGCAACACCCAAATACTTCGTCACAAATGAATTAGATAATTTATTTTTGAGCACATTTATATCCTGCATGTTAGACCCTACAACAAGCATGTCATCTACATACAATTTCAAGATAATACAGCTTCCATTTTCTAGTCTCTTAAAATAAACATAGTGATCAAAATGACATCTATAACCTTGTTCTGTCATAAACCTATCAAACTTCAAATAACACTTCCTTAGAGATTGGTTTAGGCTATACAATCTCTTTTCAACTTGCATACCTATTTTTCCTTCCCTTTGACCTCATATCCCTGTGGCTGCTACATATAAATCTCTTCCTCCAAATCCCCATGGAGAAAAGTTATTTTACATCTAACTGTTCAAAATGAAAATATTCTATTTCCACAAGAATAGTCCTAATTGAAGTCATTTTAACAATAGGAGAAAATATTTCATCAAAATCTATACCTTTCTTTTGTGTAAACCCCTTTACAACAAGTCTAGCCTTGTACCATTTTTTTCCTTCATCTTATCTTTCAACTTGTTAACCCATTTATTATGTAATGCCCTTTTTCTTGCAGGAAATTGAACCAAGTCCCCAGTCTAGTTATTTACAAAGGAATCCATTTCCTCTTTCATGCATTGTACCCACTTCTTTTTAGTGTCTACCTATATTGCCTTTTCATAACTTTTTGGTTCACCAGAGTTAGTCAACAATAAATAATACATTGAAGGAGAGTATCATTCAGGGGGTCTACTTAACCTAGTATATCTTGCAACAACACTTGCAAGTGTTTGAGGTGCATGTTGCTAATGTTTTTGTACATTTTTATTTTATGGTACCATTGGAATTTCATTTTCTTTGATTTCATCAAGTACTCCGTATTCTGTGTTTTCCTCTTCCTATTTATTTCTTCGCAACTAATCTTTGTACATGACTTTTTCATTGAATACCACATCTATACTCCTAATTATTTTATGATTTTCATAATTCCATAAGAAATAACCAAAATGATTAACACCATATCCAATAAAGGTACACTTCTTGGATTTTTCCTCAATCTTTGTTCTATTTTCTTTATCAATATGGACAAATTCTTCACAACCAAAAGTCTTCAGAAATGAGTAGTTTACCTTTTTACCTATCCATGCTTCCTCTAGAATGCCACCATCCAAGGATCTTGAAGGTCCTCTGTTTATTAAGTAAACAAAAATATCTACAACATATTCCCAGAACTGTAAGGGCAATCCATCATGCAATCTCATACTCCTTGCACGTTTCATGGTTGTCGTATTCATCCTTTCTGACACACCATTTTCTTGTGGTGTTCCTAGAACTGTCTTGTCTCTACGAATCCCATGGTATGAACAATAATCATCAAATTCCTTGCTACAATATTCACCTCCATTGTCTGATCTTAGACACTTCAACTTTTTTTCTGTCTCATTCTCAACCAAAGCTTTCCATTTCTCAAAACTGTCAAAAACATCATATTTTTGTTGAATGCAATAAACCCAAGTTTTTCTAGTTTCATCATCAATAAAAGTAACATAATATAGAGATCCACAAAGAGAGGATACCTAAGCTGGTCCCCATATATCTATATGTACATGATTTAACTTTTCACTCTTCTTTTCCTTTCCAACCCTGAGAAATCTGACTCTCTTTTGTTTTCCATAAGCATAGTGTTCACAGAAATCCAAATCAACTTGTTTAAGATCTGAGAACAAATTCCTTTTGTGAAGTATCCACATCCCCTTCTTACTGATGTGTCCAAGTCTATGATGCCACAATGATGTATCCGCACCTGTAGAAGCTAAAGAGATTGAAGAGTCATCATTACCGATACATAGATACAATGTACCTACCTTCTCTCCTTTTTCCATTACAAGTGATCCTTTAGTGAGCTTCCACTCCTTATCTGTAAATGTAGATATACAACCTTCACTTTCCAAGTGTCTTGTTGAAATTAAATTTCTTCTCAGATCTGGTATATGTCTCACCTCTTTCAGTAACCATTGGTTTTAATTATTTTTCTTTATTTGTACCTTACCCATTCCAACAATTTGACATGGTTCATCATCACCCAAATAAACCTGTCCAAAATCACCTTGAACATAATCTTGAAAATATTTCCTATGGGGTGTGTCATGAAATGAATCCCCTGAATCTACTACCCAATATTCAGTAATATTATCTAAATAAAGAATGAAATAATCTTGTAACACATCACCTGTTACAAGGGATTCCTGATTTTTTTCCTATTGTCCATCTCTTTGTTTCTTTGGAGCTCTATAACCTTTCTTTAGATGTACTTTCTTCCCACAATTCCAACATTCTATCTTTCCTAGTCTAGATTTCGATCTTCCCTTCCTAGAATTCCTACGGTTCCCTGAGCTCTTTCATATATCCTTTTGTCTTCCCCTATTCTCCATGGTCAAAACATTACCTAATGTATTGCCTGTGCTTTTCCGTTGCATTTCCTCGCTTAGGATAACACCAACAACATCATCAAATTTCAGAGTGTTTGAACCAGACACATAGTTACTTACAATGATGACCAAGTTGTTCCAACTTTCTGACAATGAACACGAGATTAGAAGAGCCCTAACCTCATCATCAAAGTCCAATTTTACAAAACTTAGCTGATTAGTAACTGTATTAAATTCATTTCAATGGTCAGAAATAGACCCACCTTCTGACATCTTCATATTAAATAACCGCTTCATTATAAATACCTTATTGGAGGCCGAGGGTTTTTCATATAGTTTAGCCAATGCCGTCATCAGATCCTCTGTTGTAGCTTCTTTTGAAATATTGAAATCCATCGATGCTTCCAGGCACAACCGTATCGTTCCTAGTGCCTTTCTGTCAAGAATCTCCCATTCTTCATCCTTCATACTCACCGACTACTTTGCTTTTCCACCTAATGGTAGGAAAATATTCTTTTGATATAGATAGTCTTCCATTTTCATCTTCCATAACTAGTAGTTTTGGCCGTTAAATTTCTTGACCTTAAACTTTCCATATTTTGCCATTTCTCCCACCCGAACCATGAACCCTGTTTTCCTACGAGTTACCTTTTGCTCTGATACCTGTTGTTAGAAAAACATGATCACATAACAATAAAGTAAAACAAATGCGGAAATAAAACATAGAAGATACACAATACAATAGAGACACATATATACTTGGTTCACTTAGTGGTTCACTTAGCATTGGAAAATGGGAGAAACAATGGGTATTTACAACCTAGTGGGTATGATTCTTGAATTTTAGGGAAGCATTAGCCATACCTGATTAATAAATATATACCTCAAAAGTGCTTGGTCCTGTATATCTAATGGATCACCTTTCACATATTGTGTTCATTTAATGTTAATTAATGGAATCTTCAGTCTAGAAGCATCATCACTTAACTAAAGTTTCAATATTTTTGGAAATTAGTCATTTAGAAAGGATTGAATTTCAACATTATTTTGATTCCTTCAGGTAGTCTATACAATATTCATCTATAAATTCCTTTTCTTAATCATGACTAAAAAGTATTATGAGAGTTTGTAAGGATTAACAATTGTGCATGTCTTCTTATAAGACTCTGGCATGGAAATTTCAAAATGATTAGTAAATGTATAGGCCATATGGATAAGTTATTAAAAAAGAAAGAAAGAAATGCAAATTCAAAACTCAACAAGATCCTATCTATTGGAATTAAAAAATCAGAAAAATTAAAACTAGTAAAGTTAATTCCAAAAGATGAAATTGAAATAAATTGAAAGCAATACAATGTAATTGTCAGGAAAAAACCTTCTATGTATAGGCTATTTGTGATGGGAAATTAACATAAATATATTTTCAAAAATTTTCTATTAATAGAGAGAAGTTTCAACTCTCCCTCCATGTTTTGCAATCAATTAGTGCCTAAGGTCATTAGTGCATGTTTTGCAATCTATTAATGCCAAGGTCAAGATTTTCAGCCACCTAAAAGGAGCCAAGCTATATTTGTTGAAAATTTGAATGTTTTCCTTTTGGATCATTTGGTTTGTCCCACTTGAATACCATAACTTATATTTTGAAGTTCTTATCTCTATATGATTGTGTATCAAACCATCATTTAAAAATTTATTGATGAACTTCTACTTGTCTTTCTCATGCTCTTCTTTTAACTTGATTAAAGTATCAATTATGTTTTGTAGGGTTGAGGAATTCTACCCTATAGAAGATTTAGATAGTCAAAGATAAGGTAAGAATATGGTTGATGGGAGAACAATTTCATTTCCATATAACAGGAAGAAAGGAGAGTACCTAGAGAAAATTTGAGTGTGGCTCGATTTTCCTAGTATATAGCATTAGGTAGAGAATTGTACCAATCTGATGATGGTCAACTATTGTCTTCTTCCAAATTTGGATCAGATTTTTATTTGTGTACTTAGCTACCCCATTCCCTTCGAATAATAATTGGATAAATAACAAATTATGATTCCTTTTTCTAAATCAAATTTAGTTAGTTTTAATGAAGAAAAATATGAATCCTTATAAAAAACTAGTACATAAGGAACGACAAACTTGGTATTCAAATATTGTTCCAAGAGTGGGATGACTGTTGTTTCATTTTTGTGTGTTAAAGGAATGGATTCTATCCATATGGTAAAATAATCCATAGATGTCAATATATATTTGTGTTGCTTTATAGAATTAGGATTGGGGATATCAATGATCGAGAGTGACATGAGTCTGCGGTGGGAGTCTAAGGTGGTTGTAGGCTCGCTATGCGGGAGTGCACAAGGTGGTTGTAGGCCCAAGTGTCGATTTTTTTTTTTCCTGGAGGTAGTTTTCACCCACCTCAAGCCGCCTAGATATTTTTTTGCTGGAGCTCCCGACTAGACCCTCTAGAGGTTTCCTTACATACCATTTTAAGGGCGTTGTATGCGCCACACATCAATGGAGTGGGAAAATTATAGATCTTATCTATTTCTAGGAAATACCGATTAAAATCTAGGTTAAAATCTAGACTTTTAAGGCGTAGTCAAACTACCCTTCCATATCTCTACTGTATGAACCTCGGGATCCTTTGCAGGAAGGAAATGGGTGCGCGTTTAATGAAGTTGTAGAGGTTTATGTGCTGAATTATTCGGGAGGGGCTCCAAGGGTTAATGAAAGGGTATTTTCAGGAGGCAATGCGAATGCCAAGTTTATTTCTCCCATTCAAAATCCTAAAACTCTCCCACCTCTTCCCCTTCCACTAGTTCATTTGGATGCTAAAGATATTCGTTTGCCGACTTTCCTGGCTTGGGGTCTGAATGAAAATCCATCAAGAAATGCATTAGGGATAGGTCCAAAAAATTCCAGATGGTGGTCGATAAAGATATCAAGGTGGTGGAAGTGAGTAAGTATAACAACATGATGTTGGTCAGGAGGTTCTGTGGAAAATAGCCTAGTGAAGGTTATGTGGAAAAATGGGTCAACCAACACTGGATATATTTGCTCGAATACTCTCCCGTATTTCATGCTCTAATAAGAGGATGTATATGTTTCATCTTCAATTCAAGTTTTGACTATGAGATGGTTCTGTAGAGAAAATGGAATTGTGGGCCTTTCGGGATGGTCATCGAAAAATGAACAATGGAATTTGATCCAGCTAGGGAACTTGTAAATATTACAAAAGTTTGGGTCATCCTTCCAGGAGTCCCTTTGGATTTCTGGTCCAAATAATCCTTGGAAGCAATCAGAAAAAAAAAAATGTAATTTTTTTTGTTTGGAGCTTGACTTAGATCAAAAGCCTGAAAAGAAGTGGGCTTGGATTCATGTAGAGGTTGATCTTTGTGATGGTTTGGTAAGAAATGTCGACTTGGTTTATGAAAAAAGTATTTTGCACCAGAAGGTTGATTATTGGAAATTAACTTTCCGATATTTTTCTTGCTATGAAGTGGGTCATTTACAGGCACAATGTGAAAAGTTGCCTCTGCTCCCAAGGATACCTCTGAAAATCTGGGTTAAAAAATATTCTCTGGTTCATGTAGAAGTTTGTTATCCCTTGTCTAAAGCTAAGGACATTTCAGAGGCATAAGTTTCAGAAGTCGAACAATTGGAGCATCATCATGGTTTGTTGTTTATGAATGAAGATTAATTTGGTAAGAATCAAGTCGTTTCCTCTTTTGTTTTAGTTCCTCTCCTTGTGAAAATTCCCTTTTTGTCCCTTCTCTTCCCATTTTTCTTTGTGTCTCTCCTGCCCCGACTTCCTACCCTATTTCACCTAGCCCCTCTCCCTCTCCCCTCTTCATTCAGAAGGGTTTCACTCCTTCACCTCTAGATGAAACCTCGCCCAAGGATGAGAATCCTCCTTCTTCCCCCCCTCCAATGATAAGATTCCCTTTCTTAAAATATATTACTCGTTTCACCCACACCCCAATTCAAAGGTGGTCATTTATTCCAAGGAGGGATTCTCCCTAGACTTGGTCCATCCCAATCTAGTTTGGAGGAAGTCCCATCTTCTCATAGCCTAGAAATGTGCTATCATGGAAATTTACAAAGGTAAATAATCAACCATATATAGGGATCTTAGATCAAGGAAAGAACTCCCTAGATCCTCTAAATGAAGCTCCTTTCTTTCAATGCAAGAGGGGTCAGGGGTGCCTCTAAAAACATTTCCCTCAAAAGACTCATAGTGCGTTTCAAACCTAACATTTTATTGATTCAGGAGACAATTTGTGAAGGATATAGAGTTAGATACATCTTGGAAAATTGTCTAAAAGGATGGCCCTTCTATTCTGTATATGCATTGGGGATGTCAAGAGGTTTGATCATAGGATGGAGCTCGACTTGCAGGGACATCTCTTCTTCCTATTTTTAGTCTTCCATTTTAGTAAAATTGGAAGTAAAGGAATTTGGAGTCCATTACAATGTTTTCAACGTATGTGGGCCATACCATGATAAAATTGCCTTCTCAGAAGGCCTTGAAGATTCTAGAATGTTGAACGATACCAACACCCTGGTAGGAGCGGACTTGAATTTGAATTTATCCATGCATGAAGTTTAGGGATCCAAACCAAGGTAGGATCCTGTTAAGGAAAAGGTATGAAGAACCTTACTCAAACATTTTTAGATCTTGCTAGGCTAAGGCAAGATAGTTGGGAATGTTAATCAGAGTTTATAGCCTTAAATTAAAAATAATCACTTAATCCACAGGTAATATTTATGAGGGACCAAGGCTGATTTTATATTTTATATGTAACTATGAAAAATAAAGAAACCATAAATATACATAAGTGTGCACATGGATAGGAGATAAGGATAAAAACAAAATCTGAAAAATATCATTAAGATACACATATGAGACTGAAATCATAAATATGATTTTTGTATTAACTTCATTCTGAGATACAAAGAATAATTCTCTTTACAAACCCCTGCGAGGGTAGGGACCAAAGTCATATTTACAAGTCTCTGATAGGCACCATACAAAAATACTCTGACAACAAAATAAAACTGAAGCTAAATATATGGATCAACTTGCCATAAAAATGCTATCACTTGACTCTGCAAAATATTATTTATCAGTCATGAAATCTAATTCATAAACAAACAAGAACACATAGACTTCCAAAGATAGATCATACACCTTTATAAACAAGATGTTGAAAGATATGATTCAATTTTGAATCCTGCTGCCTTCAATAAGACCCTCCTGTCATCAAGATAATTTAGCTTTCTAGTAAACTTAGAATGAATGAAAAAAATAAGTATCTCACAAGTACAGAGCAAACCTTATATAAGAAGTAATGAATGAATGAAAAGAGCTAGACAAGCTCTTTTCAACTTGTATACCAATTTTTCCTTCCCTTTGACCTCATATCCCTGTGGCTGCTACATATAAATATCTTCCTCCAAATCCCCATGGAGAGAAGTTATTTTACATCTAACTGTTCAAGAAAAAAATATTCTATTGCCACAAGAATAGTCCTAATTGAATTCATTTTAACAATAGGAGAAAATATTTCATCAAAATCTATACCTTTATTTTGTGCAAACCCCTTTACAACAAGTCTAGCCTTGTACCACTTTTTTCCTTCATCTTCTTCTTTCAACTTGTTAACCCATTTATTATGTAATGCTCTTTTTCTTGTAGGAAACTGAACCAAGTCCCCAGTCTAGTTATTTACCAAGGAATCCATTTCTTGTTTCATGCCTTGTCCCCACTTCTTTTTAGTGTCTACCTATATTTCCTTTTCATAACTTTCTGGTTCACTAGAGTTAGTCAACAATAAATAATACAATGAAGGAGAGTATCATTCAGTGAGTCTACTTAACCTAGTATATCTTGCAACAACACTTTCAACTGTTTGAGGTGCATGTTGCTAATGTTGTTGTACATTTTGATTTTCTGGTACCATTGGAATTTCATTTTCTTTGATTTCATCAAGTACTCTGTATTCTGTGTTTTCCTCTTCCTATTTATTTCTCCGCAACTGATCTTTGTACATGACCTTTTCATTGAATACCACATCTATACTCCTAATTATTTTATGATTTTCATAATTCCATAAGCAATAACCAAAATCATTAACACCATATCCAATAAAGGTACACTTCTTGGATTTTTCCTCAAGCTTTGTTCTATTTTCTTTATCAATATGGACAAATTATTCACAACCAAAAGTTTTCAGAAATCAGTAGTTTAACTTTTTACATGTCCATGCTTCCTCTAGAATGCCACCATCTAAGGATATTGAAGGTCATTTTTTTATTAAGTAAACAACAATATTTACAACATCTTCCCAGAACTGTAAGGGAAACCCATCATACAATCTCATACTCCTTGCACGTTTCATGGTTGTCGTATTCATCCTTTCTGACACACCATTTTCTTGTGGTGTTCCTGGAATTGTCTTCTCTCTACGAATCCCATGGTATGAAGAATAATCATCAAAGTCCTTACTACAATATTCACCTCCATTGTCTGATCTTAGACACTTCAACCTTTTTCCTGTCTCATTCTCAACCAAAGCTTTCCATTTCTCAAAAGTGTCAAAAACATCAGATTTTTTCGAATGCAATAAACCCAAGTTTTTCTATTTTCATCATCAATAAAAGTAACATAATATCGAGATCCACCAAGAGAGGATACCTGAGCTGGTCCCCATATATCTGTATGTATGAGATTTAACTTTTCACTCTTCTTTTCCTTTCCAACCCTGAGAAATCTGACTCTCTTTTGTTTTCCATAAACACAGTGTTCATAAAAATCCAAATCAACTTGTTTAAGATCTGAGAACAAATTCCTTTTGTGAAGTATCTGCATCCCCTTCTCACTGATGTGTCCAAGCCTATGATGCCACAATGCTATATCCACACCTGTAGAAGCTAAAGAGATTGAAGAGTCATCATTACCGATACATAAATACAATGTACCTACCTTCTCTCCTTTTTCCATTACGAGTGATCCTTTAGTGACCTTCCACTCCTTATCTGTAAATGTAGATATACAACCTTCACGTGCCAAGGGTCTTGTTGAAATCAAATTTCTTCTCAGATCTGGTATATGTCTCACCTCTTTCAGTAACCATTGGTTTTAGTTATTTTTTCTTTATTTGTACCTTTCCCATTCCAACAATTTGACATGGTTCATCATCACCCAAATAAACCTATCCAAAATCACCTTGAACATAATCTGAAAATATTTCCTATGGGGTATGTCATGAAATGAATCCCCTGAATCTACTACCAAATATTCAATAATATTATCTAAAGAAAGAATGAAATAATCTTGTAACACATCACCTGTTACATGGGCTTCTTGATTTTTTTCCTATTGTCCATCTCTTTGTTTCTTTGGAGCTCTATAGCCTTTCTTCCCACAATTCCAACATTCTATCTTTCCTAGTCTGGATTTGGATCTTCCCTTCCTAGAATTCCTGTGGTTCTTTGAGCTCTTTCATCTATCCTTTTGTTTTCCCCTATTATGCATGGTCAACACATTACCTGATGTATCACCTATGCTTTTCCGTTGCATTTCCTTGCTTAGGATAACACCAACAACATCATCAAATTTTAGAGTGTTTGAACCAGATACATAGTTACTTACAATGATGACCAAGCCATTCCAACTTTCTGGCAATGAACAAAAGATTAGAAGAGCCCTAACCTCATCATCAAAGTCCAATTTTACAAAAGTTAGCTGATTAGTAACTGTATTAAATTCATTTCAATGGTTAGAAATAGACCCACCTTCTGACATCTTCATATTAAATAACCGCTTCATTAGAAATACCTTATTGAAGGCCGAGGGTTTTTCATATAGTTTAGCCAATGCCGTCATCAGATCCTCCGTTGTAGTTTCTTTTGAAATATTGAAATCCACCGATTCTGCCAAGCACAATCGTATCGTTCCTAGTGCCTTTATGTCAATAATCTCCCATTCTTCATCCTTCATACTTGCCAACTACTTTTCTTTTCCGCCTAATGGTAGGAAAATATTCTTTTGATATAGATAGTCTTCCATTTGCATCTTCCATAACTAGTAGTTTTGGCCGTTAAATTTCTTGACCTTAAACTTTCCATATTTTTCCATTTCTCCCACTCGAACCATGAACCCTCTTTTCCTACGAGTTACCTTTCGCTCTGATACCTGTTGTTAGAAAAACATGATCACATAGAAATAAAATAAAACAAATGCGGAAATAAAACATAGAAGATACACAATACAATAGAGACACATATATACGTGGTTCACTTAGTGTGAGATACATCCACCAGAGAAATCACCAGGTCCTTCCTTTATTATTATCCAACAAATGAAGGGATACAACCTACAACATACCCACTGTAACTTTCTCTTCTTTCTCTCACAATATCCTCTCCCAGAATACAATATTCACACACACATACACAAACGCAATACAATTCCCTTCTAAAATAAGGTTTCCTTATAGGGAAAAAAACCCTAACATAACTTCTACTGTCAGATTTGTGTCCTTATAATGAACGATCCAGATTGACCCCCCTGGCGAGACATGTGGGGGGGAAAGCCCCCCTACACCCCCATGTAAGGTAATGGGGTCCAAATGTGGATGAAATAATACCTATGAATCAAGAATATAACCAGGCTCCACAACCAACACCATAGACCTAACCAAGATATTTTCATCCCCCCAAAATGAGTTGAATTCCTTTCCTATTATGTTCCAATTATATATATGTCCTTTAGCATTGGAAAATGGGAGAAACAATGGGTATTTACAACCTAGTGGGTATGATTCTTGAATTTTGGGGAAGCATTAACCATACCTGATTACTAAATATATATACCTCAAAAGTGTTTGGCCCTGTATATCTAATGGATCACCTTTCACATGTTGTGCTCATTTAATGTGAATTAATGGAATCTTTAGTCTAGAAGAATCATCACTTAACTGAAGTTTCAAGATTTTTGGAAATTAGTCATTTAGAAAGGATTGAATTTCACCATTATTTTGATTCAAAAATCAGAAAGATTAAAACTAGTAAAGTTAATTCCAAAAAATGAAATTGAAATAAATTGAAAGCAATAAAGTCATTAGTGTAATTGTCAAGAAAAAACCTACTATGTATAGGCTATTTGTGATGGGAAATTAACATAAATATATTTTCAAAATTTTTCTATTAATAGAGAGAAGTTTCAACTCTCCCTCGATGTTTTGCAATCTATTAGTGCCTAAGGTCATTAGTGCATGTTTTGCAATCTATTAGTGCCAAGGTCATTAGTGCCAAGATCAAGATTTTCAGCCACCTAAAAGGGGCCAAGCTATATTTGTTGAAAATTTGAATGTTTTCCTTTTGGATCATTTGGTTTGTCCCACTTGAATACCATATTTTATATTTTGAAGTCCTTATCTCTATATGATTGTGCATCAAACCATCATTCTCTATATGGGTCGCAGGCCCAAGTGTCGATTTTTTTTTTTCTCGAGGTAGTTTTCACCCACCTCATGCCGCCTAGATATTGTGTTTGCTGGAGCTCTCGGCCAAACGCTCTAGAGGTTTCCTTACCGACCAATTTAAGGGCGCTGTATGCGCCACACATCAATGGAGTGGGAAAATTATAGAGCTTATCTATTTCGAGGAAATACCGATTAAAATCCAGGTTAAAATCCAGACTTTTCAGGCGTAGTCAAACTACCCTTCCAGATCTCTACTGTATGCACCTCGGGATCCTTTGCAGGAAGGAAATGGGTGCGAATTTAATGAAGTTGTAGAGGTTTATGTGCTGAATTATTCGGGAGGGGCTCCAAGGGTTAATGAAAGGGTATTTTCAGGAGGCAATGGGAATGCCGAGTTTATTTCTCCCATTCAAAATTCTAACTCTCCCACCTCTTCCCCTTCCACCGGTTCATTTGGACGCTAAAGATATTCGTCCCCCCGACTTTCATGGCTTGGGGTCTGAATGAAAATCCAACAAGAAATGCATTAGGGATAGGTCCAAAAAAGTCCAGATGGTGGACGGTAAAGATATTAGGGTGGTGGAAGTGAGTAAGTATAACAACATGATGTTGGTCAGGAGGTTATGTGGAAAATCACCTAGGGAGGGTTCTTTGGCAAAATGGGTCAACCAACACTGGAAATATTTGCTCGACTACTCTCTTGTATTTCATGTTCTAATAAGAGGATGTATATGTTTCATCTTTAATTCAAGTTTTGACTATGAGATGGTTCTGGAGAGAAAATGGAATTGTGGCCCTTTTGGGATGGTCATTGAAAAATGGACAGTGGAATTCGATCCAGTTAGGGAACCTGTCACTATTACAAAAGTTTGGGTCATCCTTCCAGGAGTCCCTTTGGATTTTTGGTCCAAATAATCCTTAGAAACAATCAGACAAAAAAATTGTAATTTTGTTTGTTTGGAGCTTGACTCAGATCAAAAGCCTGAAAAACAGTGGGCTTGCATTCATGTAGAGGTTGATCTCCATGATGGTTTGGTAAGAAATGTCGACTTGGTTTACGACAAAAATATTTTGCACCAGAAGGTTGATTATTGGAAATTAACTTTCTAATATTTTTCGTGCTATGAAGTGGGTCATTTACAGGCACAATGTGAAAAGTTGCCTTTGCTCCCAAGGATACCTTTGGAAATCCGGGTTAAAAAATATTCTCTGGTTCATGTAGAAGTTTGTTATCCCCTGTCTAAAGCTAAGGACATTTCAGAGGCATAGGTTTCATAAGTCGAACAATTGGAGTGTCATCAGGGTTTGTTGTTTATGAATGAAGATGACTTTGGTAAGAATCAAGTCGTTTCCTCTTCTATTTTAGTTCCTCTCCTTGTGAATATTCCCTTTTTGTCCCTTCTCTTCCCATTTTTCCTTGTGTCTCTCCTGCCCCGACTTCCTACCCTATTTCGCCTAGCTCCTCTCCCTCTCCCCTCTTCATTCAGAAGGGTTGCACTCCTTCACCTCCAGAGGAAACCTCACCCAAGGAGGAGGCTCCTCCTCCCCCCCCCCCTCCAATGATATGATTCCCCTTCTTAAAAGATATTACTTGTTGCACCCGCACCCCAATTCAAAGGTGGTCATTTCTTCCAAGGAGGGATTGTCCCTAGACTTGGTCCATCCCAATCCGGTTTGGAGGAAGTCCCATCTTCTCATAGCCTAGAAATGCGCTATCGTGAAAATTCACAAAGATAAATAATCAACCATATATAGGGATCTTAGAGAAAGGAAAGAACTCCCTAGATCTTCTAAATGAAGCTCCTTTCTTTCAATGCAAGAGGGGTCGGGGGTGCCTCTAAAATTTTTTCCCTCAAAAGACTCATAGTGCATTTCAAATCTAACATTTTATTGATTCAGGAGACAATTTGTGAAGGATATAAAGTTAGATACATCTTGGAAAATTGTCTAAAAGGATGGTCCTTCTGTTCTATATATGCATTGGGGATGTTAGGAGGTTTGATCACAAGATCGAGCTTGACTTGCAGGGACATCTCTTCTTTCTATTTTTAGTCTGTCATTTCGGTAAAATTGGAAGTAAAGGACTTTGGAGTCCATTACAATGTTGTCAACGTATGTGGGCCATACCATGATAAAATCGCCTTCTGGGAAGGCCTTGAAGATTCTAGAATGTTGAACGATACCAACACCTTGGTAGGAGGGGACTTGAATTTGAATTTATCCATGCATGAAGTTTAGGGATCCAATCCAAGGTAGGATCTTGTTGAGGGAAAGGTATGAAGAACCTTACTCAAACATTTTTAGATCTTTCCAGGCTAAGGAAAGATAGTTGGGAATGTTATTCGGAGTTTATAACATTAAATTCAAAACAATCACTTAATCCACAGGTAATATTTATGAGGGACCAAGGCTGATTTTATATTTTATATGTAACTGTGAAAAAGAAAGAAACCAGAAATATACATAAGTGTGTACATGGATAGGAGATAAGGATAAAAGAAAAATCTGAAAAAATATCATTAAGATACATATATGAGACTGAAATTAGAAATATGATTTTTCTATTAACTTCATTCCGAGATACAAAGAAGAATTCTCTTTACAAACCCCTGCGAGGGTAGGGACCAATGTCATATTTACAAGTCTCCGATGGGCACCATACAAAAAGACTCTGACAACAAAATAAAACTGAAGCTAAATATCTGGATCAACTTGCTATAAAAATACTATCACTTGACTATGCAAAATATTATCAGTCATGAAGTCTAATTCATAAACAAACAAGAACACATAGACTGCCAAAGATAGATCATACACTTTTAGAAACAAGATGCTGAAAGATATGATTCAATTTTGAATCCTGCTGCCTTCAATAAGACCCCGCTGTCATCAAGATAATTTAGCTTTCTAGTAAACTTAGAATGAATGAATAAAATAAGTATCTCACAAGTACAGAGAAGACCTTATACCTTTTGTTCTCTCCCCCTTCATCTCTTCTTTTGATTGAGATTTTATTCTTTCCCAATAAGTTATGGTAGTTCAACTACCTTTCTTTTGTTAAGATTAATTAGCTTAACTAATTAGTTGAGAAAAAATAATAATAATACATAAATAATGGTCTATTTAAATAATAACTAAATAGGTGGGACCCCTTGTCACTCCAATTGTAATGTCCCCACTTTGGGACATCATCACAGTGCAAAGGTTTATGATGACCAGAGTAGCCAGATGGATGTTATAGCGAGTACATGGTTTATTGAGAGGCATTGTGGGGTCCAACTTGCATTACTCATCCTATTTCATCATTATGAGCCATTCCACACAGATAGGCTTTGGTTCCGTGGTGTTCCGACGATTTCTAGGGTTTTCAGTATTTTTGGCTATAAGATAATTAAATTCACTGAAGAGGTCATTTTGGGCACTATACTTGGATGAACCTCTCAGTGTAATAACTCATTGGAATCGGGAGGAACAACACTATAGGATAGGATGACGAGAAGTGACTTTCAGTGGCTAGGGAAGCCACAATGAGAGATAAGGTGTTTTTTAGAGGTAAAAAGGTTAATTAATTAATTGAAGTGATTTAATTAATTAATTAAATATTAATAAAATGAAAATCACTTTGGAGGGACAAGGGGAGAAAAAAGTATAAAGGAAAGGCAAGGGCCTCTACTCATTCATTCATGTATGATCATCTTTTGATATCTAGCTTTTATCTAGTGAGCCAAAATTGGGGGTTTTGAGGGTTTTGAATTAACAAACCCTAGAGGACGATCCAGTGGTGAAAGATTCCACTTAGCTTGTCCCAAGCTTGGTCTCAGAGATGCAATACTCTCCCACACCATTCTAGTTCCAGATCTACTCAGTTGTAGGAGGATTCTACATAATTTGCAGGGGTAGAGAGAGAGGGTACACCAGTTAGGGTTTCCAGCAAGAGGGGCACACCATCCATTGAGGGGGGATTCGTCCTAGCTGAGCAGAAGTGATTTTGGGGAATCCAGGTATTGGGTTTTCCTTGCAGGTGTCTTAGCACCATTCTTAGTTGTTTCCGGAGGCATTCAATGGAGGGTTTTATTTTTATTGAGAGTGGGACGATTTCCCAAGAGGAGGGCACACCAATTCTTGGAGGGTGGCTAGATCCAAGGGTTTAGCAGGTCCCTTGATGATTTGAGCACTTGGGTTTTCATTGTAGTGTCCCGATCTATCATTCTAGTCGATTTTTGGAGCCATTGGAGGTCCCTAGGAGAGAAGCCAATTTATCTAGGGTTTCAGGCAACTAGGGGGGCGCACCATTCCTTGGAGAAGGTTCACATCCACAGGGTTTGAGAGGGATCTTGGAGATTCAGGCACATGGGTTGTTCTTGTCATCACCCGATCTACTTTTTGGCATATTTCTTGAGGTGATTGGGCATCTTTGACAACAGGGCCGAATTATTGAGGCTATTCAGGGTTCTAGCAGGACGTGGCATCTTCCAGTGGGGGTTTGGAACTTCATACGACCCAAATCTACCTTGGCATTGATCTTCATATCTTATCCATCCTTTGGAGGCTTATTTTGTATTATCGAGAGCTTTTTGTAGCAACTTCTATTGTCTATCTTATTAGCCATTTGTTGAGCATTCCAAATCGACATCTTCATTGTAGCAGGTTCTTCTATTTCATCAATAAAAATAGATTTGAGATGTTTTGGCTTGTCTATCATATTGCATATGATTGAGGTATGTTCCATGATTGTATCTTCTTGTAATGTCCCCACTTTGGGACATCATCACAGTGCAGAGGTTTATGATGACCAGAGTAGCCAGATGGATGTTATAGCGAGTACAGGGGTTATTGAGAGGCATTGTGGGGTCCAACTTGCATTACTCATACTATTTCATCATTATGAGACATTCCACACAGATAGGCTTTGGTTTCGTGGCGCTTTGGCGATTTCCACGATTTTGAGTATTTTTGGCTATAAGACAATTAAATTCACTGAAGAGGTCTTTTTGGGAACTATACTTGGAGGAACCTCTTAGTGTAATAGCTCATTAGAATTGGGAGGAACAACACTGCATGATAGGATGACGAGAAGTGACTTTCAGTGGCCAGGGAAGCCACAAGGAGAGATAAAGTGTTTTTCAGAGGTAAAAAGGTTGATTAATTAATTAAAGTGATTTAATTAATTAATTAAATATTAATAAAATGAAAGTCACTTTGGAGGGACAAGGAGAAAAAAAAGTATAAAGGAAAGGCAAGGGCCTCTACTCATTCATTCGTGTATGATCATCTTTTGATATTTTGATTTTAGCTAGTGAGCCCAACATTGGGGGTTTTGAGGGTTTTGACTTAACAAACCCTAGAGGACAATTCGGTGGTGAAAAATTCCACCTAGGTTGTCCCAAGCTTGGTCTTGGAGATGCAATACTCTCCCACACCATTCTAGTTCCAGATGTACTCAGTTGCAGGAGGATTCTACATCAGTTGTAGAGGCAGAGAGAGAGAGGGCGCACCGGTTAGGGTTTCTAGCAAGAGGGGCGCACCATCCATTGAGGGGGGATTCGTCCTAGCTGAGGATAAGTGATTTTGGGGATTCCAGGTATTGGGTTTTCCTTGCAGGTGTCTTAACACCATTCTTGGTTGTTTCCGGAGGCATTCAATGGAGGGTTTTATTTGTATTGAGAGTGGGACGATTTCCCAAGAGGAGGGCACACCAATTCTTGGAGGGTGGCTATCCATGGGTTTAGCAGGTCCCTTGATGATTTGAGCACTTGGGTTTTCATTGCAGCGTCCCGATCTATCATTCTAGCCAGTTTGTGGAGCCATTGGAGGTCCCTAGGAGGGGGTGTCGAGCTGCAGATATACCATGTAAATCAACATTTAATTGTCAACCCGGGAAGGTAGACTTAGAGGAACCAGCATAGGAAATGCAGGGCTGAAGAGGGGGTTTAAAGGATGCCAAGCTACTCTCTGAAATGTTAAAAGAAACTCACTGGAAAGAGATGTTGTACCCTACTTTGCTCTGTACTACTCGGTACTAACCGGTACTGTTCTGTATATGCATGTAAAAGATAAACCAAAAATAGTTAAGTTCTTGCTACTTATCACTCCACACAACTCAGCAACCATCCTATGAAACTTTCTATTGTAATCAAATGAAAATTATTTATCTCATGAGATACCCAAACTAGTTCCTGAATGTTAAGCAGTCCAAATGTGAAAACTGAAGAAATGAAATCAATGGCTGAAAAGATAATGCTAAACCCTCAGTTGCAATGAAATGAAATGCTACTTCTATTAAACCAATGAGAAAGCTGCTGAAAGATGAAATCAAATTTGGAGTCTACTGTAAATGCCATATATACACAGCTCTGTTTCCATCGAAGGGGGCCCTGCCTTCTCTGTCAACAGGCCGTTCTCTAAATCAACACATACTGGGAAATAAATAACCCACAACAAACTTACAAACAACAACAGTCGAATTCATGGAACTCTTACTATTTCATTGAGAATAAGAACAATACAAAATGCTTGCAGGTTTGATTTCTTGTTCTATTCCCCTATCTAGTCTATGCTCTGTCTATCTCCCTTCTCCCAAAAAAAAAAACATAGCAGCCGTTCCGATCCCCTTACATATTTCTCTACATCCTTTGCATCTCGTCCCAGCCCCTCTGGCAATGCGTGGCTTTGCCCTCAATGAATAGGGAGTTACAAAAAAATGTTTCAAGAGGACCATCGGGGAATGAGACACGTTTTCCATAATTAAACGCTTCAAGATTGCCTGTATTCGTGTCATGAGATTACATAGACTTTGACAAACGGTTTCCCTGCGTTTTGCACGAATTTAAATACTTTGATGCCAGCTATTGGGTTTTCAAACAAACAGTTTCCCCCCTGCGTTACACATGCACGAATTTATGAGTGCGTTACACATGCATGGATTTAGGAAGTGGCAGAGGGCGCCAACTATTCTGTCAAGGAAAGGTCCAGCTGTAGAGATTCCTCCTCAAATCGCAGAGCACTCTGTTTAGCTTATCTTGGCATTTTGCATATTGCCCAATAACCCCAGAAACTGAAATAAATGATGACCTTAACAATT
>ML829549.1:12719-40811 GCA_009831015.1 Picea engelmannii | reverse complement strand
AAACTGTCCATGAGTACCAAAATTGCAAAGTCTTCATCCGAATACTTCCTTTTTGTGCAGGTCTACCTATGTGAATAAATGTTGCTGATGTCCTTTTTATTTGCAGAAAACATAAACTATTCAAAGGTGCTATCTTTTATTCACTATCCTACCTACCTAACTAAAGAAAAAGAGACATTTCTTTAAGTATAGGCAAATAACCAATGTAGCCACCGTCTTAGCAGAATCAATAATGAATTCATGCCCTTTGATAGAAGATACAGATGTATAATTACCAAGGCATGCTGAGCAAGCAACACCGGTTTCTTGATTTCCAAGATTTGCTGAAGAAGAAGAGCATCTGAAGGCTGTAGAACAGATTGAAACCAATGTTCAATATGATGATGCATACCATGTTCTTTTGCTGCTGGAGTTTCTAATTGCTCATTGTTCTCTGCAGGCTGGAAAAGGTGTTCACATAGAACCACTGAATCAACTGTTTCCTCCTCCATCTCTTGAGCTGCAGAGATCTCTTCAAGTTCCTGCAAGATGCATGAAAGCTCCTGCAACAATCTCTTCTTCCGTTCCTTCAATCTTGAATCCATTAGTCATTTTTTTGTGATTTTTTATTTTGTTGTAGGGGGTTTGCTAAAAAGATTTGCAAGTCACACCAAATAACCAGTTCTGAAAACTAATTTGCAAACTCACACTTGCTTGAAACGAAATCTGCATACTTGCTAAATGAAATATCCTTCCACTGAGAATGAAAACACACTTGCTCTATGTAAATTGAAAGCAACAAAAACTCTGCTGAAAGGAAATGGCATCTGCTGAAAAGAAAGGCACTCTGTTATGAAATGAAGATTACTTCTACTGAATCAAATGCATACCCTCTGAATCAAATCTACTTGGAAAAACTTTGGAGCCCACTCTCCAATCCTTTTTAGTACCTCCCCGGCAACGACGCCAAAATGTCGAGCTGCAGATATACCATGTAAATCAACATTTAATTGTCAACCCGGGAAGGTAGACTTAGAGGAACCAACACAGGAAATGCAGGGCTGAAGAGGGGGTTTAAAGGATGCCAAGCTACTCTCTGAACTTCTAAAAGAAACTCACTGGAAAGAGCTACTGTACCCTACTTTGCTCTATACTACTTGGTACTACTCGGTACTAACCGGTATTGTTCTGTATATGCATGTAAAAGATAAACCAAAAACAATTAAGTTCTTGCTACTTATCACTCCACACAACTCAGCAACCATCCTATGAAACTTTCTATTGTAATCAAATGAAACTTCTTTATCTCATGAGATACCCAAACTAGTTCCTGAATGTTAAGAAGTCTAAATGTGAAAACTGAAGAAATGAAATCAATGGATGAAAAGATAATGCTAAACCCTCAGTTGCAATGAAATGAAATGCTACTTCTATTAAACCAATGAGAAAGCTGTTGAAAGATGAAATCAAATATGGAGTCTACTTTAAATTCCATATATACACAGCTCTGTTTCCATCGAAGGGGGCCCTGCCTTCTTTGTCAACAGGCCGTTCTCTAAATCAACACATACTGGGAAATAAATAACCCACAACAAACTTACAAACAACAACAGTCGAATTCATGGAACTCTTACTATTTCATTGAGAATAAGAAAAGTACAAAATGCTTGTAGGTTCGATTTCTTGTTCTATTCCCCTATCTAGTCTATGCTCTGTCTATCTCCCTTCTCCCAAAAAAAAAAACATAGCAGCCGTTCCGATCCCCTTACATATTTCTCTACATCCTTTCCATCCCGTCCCAGCCCCTCTGGCAATGCGTGGCTTTGCCGTCAATGAATAGGGAGTTACAAAAAATGGTTTCAAGAGGACCACCGGGGAATGAGACACGTTTTCCATAATTAAACGCTTCAAGATTGCCTGTATTCGTGTCATGAGATTACATAGACTTTGGCAAACAGTTTCCCTGCGTTTTGCACGAATTTAAATAATTTGATGCCAACTATTGGGTTTTCAAACAAACAGTTTCCCCCCTGCGTTACACATGCACGAATTTATGAGTGCGTTACACATGCACATATTTAGGAAGTGGCAGAGGGCGCCAACTATTCTGTCAAGGAAAGGTCCAGCTGTAGAGATTCCTCCTCAAATCGCAGAGCACTCTGTTTAGCTTATCTTGGCATTTTGCATATTGCCCAATAACCCCAGAAACTGAAATAAATGATGACCTTAACAATTTGCACATATTGAATAATATTGCCGAAAGCATTCCCAAATAAAACACAAACATACCCTGGTCCTCCACTAGCACTACCGGGGATAACAGTAACCCCATGTCTTTTTGCAAACCATTTAACAACTTCAACATCATCAGAAGCACCACTTGGTAACTTTTCCCAGAGATAAATTGCTCCCTGTCTGCCCTTTACAACATTTGCACCAAGAGGTGACAGTGCATCCACATTATATCTTTGTTTTTAAACCCTTTCCTTCACCCATTCAGGGCCAAGCTCCAGTGAATGCAGAGAAAGATTTTGTCCAATGATTGAAGCACATATTGGGATATTATCTTGTGTTTTGAGCGGTTGTGCTCCAAGGCCCATATATGTGTAACAGAATATGAATAGCACAGAAAGAATTCCATTTGCTTAACAAAACACTTCAGGAGAGTAAACAATATCTTCAAGAACCAGCAAGAAAATGTTATAAATCCGGAGCCCAACAGGGGGGCCAATTTATCTAGGGTTTCAAGCATCTAAGGGGGTGCACCATTCCTTGGAGGAGGTTTAGATCCACAGGGTTTGAGAGGGATCTTGGAGATTCAGGTACCTGGGTTGTTCTTTTCATCACCCGATCTACTGTTTGGCATATTTCTTGAGGTGATTAGGCATCTTTGAAAGTAGGGCCGAATTATTGAGGTTATTCAGGGTTCCAGCAGGATGTGGCATGTTCCAGTGGGGGTTTGGCACTTCATATGGCCTAGATCTACCTTGGAATTGGTTTTCATCTCTTATCCAGCCTTTGGCGACTTATTTTGTATTATCAAGAGATTTTTGTAGCAACTTCTATTCTCTATCTTATTAGCCATCTGTTGAACATTCCAGATCGACATCCTCATTGTAGCACATTCTTATATTTCATGAATAAAAGCAGATTTGAGATGTTTTGGCTTGTCTATCATATTGCATATGGTTGAGGTATGTTCCATGATTGTATCTTCTTGTAATGTCCCCACTTTGGGACATCATCACAATGCAGAGGTTTATGATGACCAGAGTAGCCAGATGGATGTTATAGCGAGTACAGGGGTTATTGAGAGGCATTGTGGGGTCCAAATTGCATTACTCATCCTATTTCATCAATATGATCCATTCCTCATAGATAGGCTTTGGTTCCGTGGCGTTCCGACGATTTCCAGGGTTTTGAGTATTTTTGGCTATAAGACAATTAAATTCACTGAAAAGGTCATTTTGGGCACTATCCTTGAAGGAACCTCTCAGTGTAATAGCTCATTGGAATCAGTAGGAACAACACTACATGATAGGATGATGAGAAGTGACTTTCAGTGGCTAGGGAAGACACAAGGAGAGACAAGGTGTTTTTCAGAGGTAAAAAGGTTAATTAATTAATTAAAGTGATTTAATTAATTAATTAAATATTAATAAAATGAAAGTCACTTTGGAGGGACAAGGGGAGAAAAAAGTATAAAGGAAAGGCAAGGGCGTCTACTCTTTCATTTATGTATGATCATATTTTGATATCTCGATTTTATCTAGTGAGCCCAACATTGGGGGTTTTGAGGTTTTTGACTTAACAAACCCTAGAGGATGATTCGGTGGTGAAAGATTCCACCTAGCTTGTCCCAAGATTGGTCTTATAGATGCAATACTCTCCCACACCATTCTAGTTCAAGATCTACTCAGTTGCAGGAGGATTCTACAACATTTGCAGGGGCAGAGAGAGAGGGCGCACCAGTTAGGGTTTCCAGCAAGAGGGGCACACCATCCATTGAGGGGGGATTCGTCCTAGCTGAGGATAAGTGATTTTGGGGATTCCAAGTATTGGTTTTTCCTTGCAGGTCTCTTAACACCATTCTTGGTGCTTTCCGGAGGCATTTAGTGGAGGGTTTTATTTGTATTGAGAGTGGGATGATTTCCCAAGAGGAGGGCGCACCAATTCTTGGAGGATGGCTAGATCCAAGGGTTTAGTAGGTCCCTTGATGATTTTAGAACTTGGGTTTTCATTGCAGTGTCCAGATATATCATTCTATCCGGTTTGTGGAGCCATTGGAGGTCCCTAGGAGGGAGGACGATTTATCTAGGGTTTCAAGCATCTAGGGGGGCACACCATTCCTTGGAGGAGGTTTAGATCCACAGGGTTTGAGAGGGATCTTGGATATTCGGGTACCAGGGTTGTTCTTGTCATTACCCGATCTACTGTTTGGCATATTTCTTGAGGTGATTGGGCATCTTTGACAACATGGTCGAATTATTGAGGCTATTCAGGGTTCTAGCAAGACGTGGCATCTTCCAATGGGGGTTTGGCACTTCATACACCCCAGATCTACCTTGGCATTGGTCTTCATCTCTTATCCATACTTTGGAAGCTTATTTTGGATTATCGAGAGATTTTTGTAGTAACTGCCATTTTCTATCTTATTAGCCATCTATTGAGCATTCCAGATCGCCATCTTCATTGTAGCAGGTTCTTCTATTTCATGAATAAAAGCAAATTTGAGATGTTTTGGCTTGTCTATCATATTGCATATGGTTGAGGTATGTTCCATGATTGTATCTTCTTATTTATTGATGAAACACACATATAAATCATCCACTAAACCCTAAGGCCAAAATCAAGAGGCCATTCTGCAAGTAAACACATGTAAACAAGTAGACCAACAAAGTGTTTGACGAAATACCACAACCAAAAAAGTTTTAAAATACACCCAAAACCATGATGTTCCTTGCATCTTGGCTTGGGAACATTATAGTGGTATTAGAGCTTAAATCCTGCCAAATTGAGGGGTCTCTTATAGAGATAAATGGATAGTTGGAAAGAAATGGATAATATATCCTTTGAGATAACATGCTTGAAGGTAATATATTCCGGCCTTAGCAAGGAAACTAGGGCCCTAATAACCTTCCAATAGTATGCAGCCTATAGAAATCCCCATTGGAGCAAAGAGGACATTTTACACGAGATCATCGTAGTAGGAGAAAAGAGAGAAGCAACAGCTAGATGGTTGGAAGAACAAAGAAACTCCACACCCATTAGGAGCACACAACTTTGCTAAAGTTGTAAGGTGCCTTGGGAACCAGACCATAGATGTAGGGGTAAGGATCAAGAGCGCATTATTGAGGCAACCTATGACAATGATGATGAGGTGTGTGAGGATGGAGCGATAGATGTTGATTTGGAGCAGTTCGATGATGACAATGACTCTTGCACAAAGGCTAGTGATAGTGACTCTACCACATAGGCTAGTGATTATTGCACGCTTGAGGAGGATAGTGACCCTTTTGTAGTGGATAGACAGTCGGAGGAGTAGGATGACAACACCTGCATGGAAACAAACATATCACATGTTATTGATGACCTTGCACCTCAACAGAGTGGTGATGCTAGTGAGGGTTCACATGTGTTAATACCTAGATCTGATGACCTTCCTATGAGGGCCTTGACACATCTTTCATATTTTCAGACATCCACGCTAGCCACGTCACATGAGGATATCAATGGAATTTCAGATATGATGGATGAGCCTTGTGTGAGGGATGCACACCATGGACATGTAGATCCATATATCCATGGAGAGACATATGACATGAGGAGATTGAGTCACAGATTATGGAGACTCCATTAGTTGAGCAGATTGGGGAGACTGACAGGTTGGTGGAGCACCTACTTTCGGGATTGGCCTGCAGTGATGAGGATGCACTCCTTGTTAGTTGGGATGACCATATCACGTGTCTGGACACATCTATATGGGATCCAAATGCAGATGATAATAGCCGGGTGAGTGCACAGGAGGATACAACTGCTCACACAGGATACAGTATGATGAAGAGGGAGATAACATCTAGTGATGGGGTCCAATGGCATCCAGGAGGACCCAACAACACAGTGGACAGTGGGAATTTCAACATGTTATCTTATGCAGAGAGTGTTTTTGGGGATTCCAGGGTTGACACTAGAAGTGAGGGATATGAGGTGACACCTCAACATGACTATGATCAGGAGTCAAACTACTTCACAGGACAACTGAAATCAGTGAGGATATGATCATGACAACCACCAGATGCATTGATGACATGCATGCATTGATGGAAGATTTTTGTTGGAGGGAATCAATGGCACATGATAGTTCAGATGAGGCATTTTCCATATATGACTTTCATACTCTCTTAGAGAGAATGTCTGTGATGAGGTCCGACTTCCAGCAGTTGTTGACAATCAGGGACTACCTACTAGGAATCGGCGAGATGTATCACAAAGCCTTGAGGGAGCGAGAGTTGGAGGTGGATCGACTTACTCAGGAGTTGGAGAGAACTCGAGGATTCTTGAGAGGAACACAAACAACCCTTCAAGAATCAAAGTCTAGATCAGAGGAGCTCCTTGAGGAGATTTTTCAGAGATCCACTTCATCTATCTTGGTGGATACTCAGATATGTAAGTCAGTCACATTGCCAAAGGATGTTGGTAGTCTAGTAGAGGTGCACAAGTTGATGGATGTCACTTCCATTTGTGCTCTGAGAGAGGTTGACCTCCATGTAGAGGTTGATCCAGTAGTACGCCTAGGATATATGATGCAACAACAATATACAAGAGTTGACATGAGTATGCGGGGGCTTACAGTGAGGAGTGATAGTTCATAGAGACGTGCTGAGATATGCAGTCAGATTCAAACAAATGTATGGTATTGTAGGGAGGAGACACACATAGGGGAGTATGCCGATTTCACTCTTTTGCAGCAACCCATAGTTATGAGAGAGAACCTTCACCATATCAATAGTTGGATGAGGAGAGATAGAAAATGGCAGAGGGCATGGAGAGTGTCTAGGTTGAGACCACCTGACATGAGTGTTTTTACAACATCTAGTAGGATAGAGGTGGATTTTCATAGGCATCCAGCTGAGACTTGGTGCGTGAGGGTGAGCATCATAGGCCAGGTGATAGGAGATGAGCACAGAGAGATTCTGATAGTGATCAGTCTCACATATGAGCAGTTAGAGGAGATTGGAAGTGATGAACTTCCAATTTTTCCATGGGATCCGGGTGTTCATTTGGCCAGCAAGATGTTTTTACTATAGGGTGACCCTGGTTGCACTAGAGAGCCACATAGGCCACCATGGGTTGGTTTGGAGTGGGCCCGCAAGGATTTGTCCGATGGAGCAAGGCAATTTTTCACTCTTGATCATCATGATTAGACATGGAGATGGTTGGGCAGGTAATCCTTCCACATATATGTTTTCACAGGTGCAGTATCTAGACAACAGGTCCAATGGTCACAGGGATTTCAGCTGGAGGATCTAGTATACATACAGAGAGCAGTCATGCAGGGTCATCATAGTGCAGGGTCAACATGGGGATCTTCGACAGAGGTTAGCATGGGACCCAAAGATTGCAGGGTTGGGCATTTCACTGACTGATAGAGGTGAGTGGACCTTTGCAGGGGGAATTTGTTCTAGCTTTCCTTTGAGCTTCAATGTTGAGAGGAGCACATTGCTTGCGGGTGTCTCAGGGAGGTCTTGCAACACCTCATTCTGGCATCAACATGTGTAGTTGATGGAGGTCGTATGGATCTTGGTAGAGACTTGGAGGATGGATTCATTCCGATATGATTCCATGTGTCATATGCAGGAGACTTCCAGAGTTGGTACATTTCTGGGTTATGCTTCCTAGGGGCTAGCAGTTCATGACTTGATATGGGACCCAGGGGGAAGAGTGTATGAGTGTTCATCTTTGAATGGGTTCTACTATATATCCCATAGGTAGACATGGGATCCTGGTATTTTATTTGAGGGTATTTGGTTTTTGCTTGAGGACAAGCAATTTTCTAGCAGGGAGGACTGTAATATCTCCACTTTGGGACATCATCACAGTGCAGAGGTTTATGATGACCAGAGTAGCCGGATGGATGTTATAGTGAGTACATGGGTTATTGAGAGGCATTGTGGGTTCCAGATTGTATTACCCATCCTATTTCATCATTATGATCCATTCTGCACAGATAGGCTTTGGTTCTGTGGTGTTTTGACGATTTCCAGGGTTTTGAGTATTTTTGGCTATAAGACAATTAAATTCACTAAAGAGGTCATTTTGGGCACTATACTTGGAGGAACCTCTCAGTGTAATAGCTCATTGGAATTGGGAGGAACAAAATTACATGATAGGATGACAAGAAGTGACTTTCAGTGGCCAGGGAAGCCACAAGGAGAGATAAGGTGTTTTTCAGAGGTAAAAAGGTTAATTAATTAATTAAAGTGATTTAATTAATTAATTAAATATTAATAAAATGAAAGTCACTTTGGAGGGACAAGGGGGGAAAAAAGTATAAAGGAAATTCAAGGGCCACTAATCATTCATTCATGTACAATCATCTTTTGATATCTATCTTTTAGCTAGTGAGCCCAACATTGGGGGTTTTGAGAGTTTTGACTTAACAAACCATAGAGGAAAATTCGGTGGTGAAAGATTCCACCTAGATTGTTCCAAGATTGGTCTCGAAGATGCAATACTCTCCCAAACCATTCTAGTTCTAGATATACTCAGTTGTAGGAGGATTCTACATCAGTTGCAGGGGCAAAGAGAGAGAGAGGGCACACCAGTTAGGGTTTCCAGCAAGAGGGGCACACCATCCATTGAGGGGGGAATTCTTCCTAGCTGAGGAGAAGTTATTGTGGGGATTCCAGGTATTTTTTTTCCTTGCATGTTTCTTAGCACCATTATTGGTTGTTTCCGGAGGCATTCAGTGGAGGGTTTTATTTGTATTGAGAGTGGGATGATTTCCCAAGAGGAGGACACACCAATTCTTGGAGGGTGGCTAGATCCAAGGGTTTAGCAGGTCCCTTGATGATTTGAGCACTTGGTTTTTCATTGCAGCGTCTCGATCTATTATTCTAGTCAGTTTGTGGAGCCATTGGGGGTCCCTAGGAGGGAGGCCGATTTATCTAGGGTTTTAGGCATCTAGGGGGGTGCACCATTCCTTGGAGGAGGTTAAGATCCACAGGGTTTGAGAGGTATCTTGGAGATTCGAGCACCTGGGTTATTCTTGTCATCACCTGGTCTACTGTTTGGCATATTTCTTGAGGTGATTGGGCATCTTTAACAGCAAGGCCAAATTATTGAGGCTATTCAGGGTTCCAGTAGGACATGACATCTTCCAGTGGGGGTTTGGCACTTCATACTGCCTAGATCTACCTTGGCATTGGTCTTCATCTCTTATCAAGCCTTTGGAGGCTTATTTTTTATTATCAGGAGATTTTTGTAGCAGCTTCTATTGTCTATCTTATTAGCCATCTATCGAGCATTCCAGATCGACATCTTCATTGTAGCAGGTTCTTCTATTTCATGAATAGAAGTAGATTTGAGATGTTTTGGCTTGTATATCATATTGCATATGGTTGAGGTATGTTCCATGATTGTATCTTCTTGTTTATTGCTGCAACACACATATAAATCATCCACTAAACCCTAAGGTTGAAATCAAGAGGCCATTCTGCAAGTAAACACATGTAAACAAGTAGATCAAAAAAGTGTTTGACGAAATACCACAACCATAAAAGTTTTAAAAGACACCCAAAACCGTGATGTTCCTTGCATCTTTGCTTGGGAACATTACACCAATTTTCATTTCTTTAATGATCATCAAAATATGAAATATAATACCCCAAAAATTAACTAAAATATTTGCCTTGTAACTTCGATCCTCATATAAATAGTCAAATATTTTAGTATCAAAATAAAACATGACTATATCCAAAAATAGAATCATATCCATGCTGTCCAATTTTTTTGTCTAAATGTTTGTTTGTTGTCCAAACATTTTGTCATAACAATAAAAACTGTCCTCCAAAGAAAATAACATTAAAGTCATTAAAAACCATATTTGTCGTGAGAGGCATTTTGCCTCTTTTCATTGCTGCCTTCTCTTGATCCATTTTCTGATTTTTCATGTGCAACAACCTTCAATTCATTGGAACCTTGTGGATGGATTTCACTGATGGCATGGGGGAAACTATATTTTAGGTGGACATGAGAGGACACTAATTTATAAGTTTCCTTAGAAGACTGATATGGATTAGCCACTTCTTTTCCTTTATCTAATTATGGCTTAGGAATGACAATTTTTAATCTCTTTCTTGCATGAGAGGACTGTACTAGAGAGGCACCACGATCAACTTGGGAATTTGGGTTGAATGGAGGTGAAGGAGGGGGAAATGGAAATGATACTGTAGGCCAACCATTATGATGTGCAACAGGCTGATGGATGATATCTTTCTAGCCATCATTGGTATGTGGTTCTAGATGCATAAAAACATGAGGGCAACACGGATACCAGAGAAATTTTGGTTTGGCTGGAAAGGAGGCCTCTTGGGTCTACCTTGCATAATTAGTTGGTTGACTAGATTAAAAAACCCAGCTTGTAAATATGATTTAGTTCTTGTGTATCAATGTCAAAATGTATTGAAAATGATGGCCTACTATGGCCTCTTTGCCAATTATTTCCTCTACCTCTGTTTTCACCTTTGCCATTGTTTTGCCTGCTAAAGAAACTCATCCCGAAGAAATATTCCAATCAGAATATGAAATATTTTAACAATCCATTCACTAATAAACTACCTAAATAAAATCAATATGTTGGTTCTATCATTCACAACAAAAGAATATGCAATCCATCCATTGACACAACCCACCAAATATCAAATTTAATAATCAACTACAATTGAACAGGGAATGATAGGGTCATTGGGAATATGAGGGGCTCTATAATGAATGAAAAATGGTAGCATGGATGGGAACCAACAAATGAATACTGTTCAAGAAAAACACAGAGCCCTTTTCTTCCAAAAAAAAATCACCATATCACAATTTCCAACTAGAATCATCATCCAATCCTTTTTAATCCTTTTCCTTTAAAAATGAAATTCAAGATAACATAACAGGGGATGGATTAAATGTTATTGGGAAGGTGGCAGGCGTATATTGAGCGAAAAATGAGACAATGAATTTGAATAATAACAATTACTGTTTTGTTACAATAAATAACATTCATTGACTTTAAAATCAACATTGCCAATATCCACAAAATCATTTGAATATCCATTGTTTTCCATGAACATTTATTTCCAAAACTTCCACCAAATTCTGTTTATGCCATAACACTCTTTTAAACTTCAACACACATAATCCATAACATGGCAACAATCTTTTTAAACTACACAATATAAACTCAAGGAAAATTTACAAGATTATCAAACCTACGAATTTCATTTCTCCTTTTAAAAACTAGCATAACGTTCTATACGAGATTGTTTATAAAACAATTCGACTCAATAATAATCATAATAGAATGCCTCAAAACATCATGAGAGGAAGAGAAACATACATCTATCATCCTTTTTGTTATATAACATTTACATCACAACCTCAAATAACAAATTCAAACAAACTAGGTTCAAAACCCCATGCGAACCTGGTGGGCATTGTTTCCATAGAATTCCTACTAAACTCAAAATTGGCCAAATAACCTCATAGATAAATAACAAATGAGCCACGATTTTATGGGTGATATCAATATTTCCCACTGTTGGGTCAAACGGTTAAACAAAATTTTGAATTTGTTTTTTCCTTTATTCACTTGGCTATATATTGGAAGGGGAAATGAGGCTTAGAGAAATCATATGGGTGTAAGGTTTGAAATGTGGGCTATAGGCAAAGAAAAACCGAATCGTTCCCATCAAAATGACAGCAAGATAAAACAAACAGGCCACCCATAACACCACAAGCCATGGTAATAATAAGACTGCACATCCTCTAGGGCCAGGGTGCTACACAATAGTCACAAGACCCAACTGCTATTTTTCTTTTACAGAGGAAACCCTCAAAATTAATCATATGAAATGAGCGAACCCAGACACCTTCACCACAATTATTTTCCAACAACCATATTATAGTAATACCACCTTTTCTCCAGGCACTTACAACCATATACTTCAAACATAATAAAATGTTGAACAATATTTCTAGTTTGAAACATTTAAATTCTAATAGGAAGAAACCCAAATCGAAATGCGAGTTACACAACCAAAATGGCCACAACAAATCCATTGCAAAATTTGAAAAAAAAACACATTCCAAATGCGATTTATAATAGACAACAAAATAATTTTATTTGGAGCAGAGCTAACCATCCATGAATGGAGATATAAGAGCCAACATACATGTCAGAAGAATTCCAGAAAGCTAAAGAGCACAACTATTTTTATGCCAAAGGCCGAGCACAATTGAGGCACTGCTAATCAGAGTAGAAAAAATAAATGCGAGGAGAAAGTGAAGGTGATGGATTCTAGGTAGGGTAAGAATGACGTGCAATAAATGCACGTCGCTTCCCCTCTTTTTACAATAAATTCCATCAAACACAACCAAATATGGAGTGCACCCAACTCCCAAGAACCTTGTTCCAAACATAGAATATTGACCATCATATATCCAATATCCATAAAACATAACATACCATTTCCAAACTCAAAGTCAAATCGACCTCTCAAATGGATTTCATAGCAATAATATGCCCATTTAACACTTAGCACCAAAATAACATGTTCCACATTCCTTTCTAGTGGAGTATTACATTCAACATACTAATCATTCGCCAATGTATGCAAATATACCATGAGTTGCATGTGGCTTATATTTGAAGCAGTATATCAAAATCTAAGTGTAGCAAGAGTAAATTAATATGTTTAATAAAATAAACATTTCCTCCATTTTGAAATCAAATTGCTAGCACCCTTAACATCCATTAATTGCACATGGAAATATGTTAGGATTTCCATTCTTATTCTCAAGATGTGAATCTTTCTTGTAAGGTAATCATGAGCGCAATAAGAGGAGCGCTTTCTATCATTATTTTTATCAAGGGATCCCACCTATCTAGTATTATTTCAATATATATAAGTAATAATGCACTGCAACCCATTTGCAGGAAATAATTTTATGTTGCACTTTTGGGCGTCAACAAACTGGTTACTCCATAGGGAAATCTGTTATCAATAGATTTAGAACTCAAAATGTTTGGTTCCACAAACCAGTAGAAGTAGGTGATTGAGACTGTTCAAAAAAACGTTATGCAACAAGGGGGGCACTGATGGTTTGAGGGAAAATATGAGATGAGACTTTAGGGAATAACTTATGGAAAGTGAGATGTATGAGGGGAATTAGTCCTGTATGCATAAAAATCAATAAGGTTCATAAATAATAACACTTTTAAAATTTCAAGGAGAATGCTTCTGATATGCTCTTAAATCTCGTGATGGAGGGAAGAAAGGGATAGTAGAAACACAAAAGAAAACAAAACCAACTATACTAGAACAATATTGAAAGAAAAAATATATTCCATCAGTGTCTCAAAAGGAAGATATCATAGAAATTGTGTCTATCTTATTTTCATTGATCAACAACATTTACTGAATGACATCATTATGACAAAACTGATCCAGACTTTATCTCTGATGACCATGCAAAACAAACAATAGAAAATAGAACTCAATAAACCAAAGTGACAAGAAAAGCGTAAGCCAAAAATATATACAATAGTCATATTTACACAAAATAGAGTTAGTGATGAGGCTAGTTCCATATAATGTTTCAAGTGGGAACCATTGGTACTATAAGAAAACAATCGCTCATCCATGTCTTTAAGAAGATATGAATTTGTGCCGAGGATAAAAGCGATTTTAATGGACCTAGCCATAACTTTTGGAATTTAGAATGTCTCCCTCTCTCATCATGGGATGAGTCCCATAGTAAGACTTTGTCATCAATCTTAAATTCAACAACCTTTGCTCTCTTTTTAAAATACTTCTTCATTGTTTGCTACCTCCTTTTCATATTTTCCAAGGCAAAATTCCTCTATTTTTCCAGGGATAACACTGTATTTATCCTTTGGGAAACATTAGAATAATTTAATTCTTCACTCCGTAACATCAACCATAAGGAAGAAAGCTCTAGTTCGATATGCATAATAGTCTCTTGGCCGTATACAACCGGAAAGGGAGTAAAGGCTGTACTTTCTTTAGTGGTTGTACAGTCTTCCCAAAGGGCATACGTTAGAAGTGAGTGACACTGGCAAGGTTTGTCTTCTACGATTCTCTTTATAATCCTAACCAAATTTTTGTTAGTTGACTCTGCTTTTCCATTCCCTCGAGGGTAATAAGCAAATGAAGTGAAATGATTGACACCTAGTTTAGCCATAAATTGGGTCAATTTTGAAAAAATGAAGGCCGGACCATTGTCTGTAATGATTTCTAATGGAAGGCCAAATATGGAAAAGATATTCAATTCTAGAAAATAAATTACTTGTTCATCTTGCACATATCTAAGAGGGACAACCTCAATCCACTTAGTAAAGTAATCAATGGTTTTCAAAATAAAGATATTCCCTACAGATGATGAAGGACTGATTGGTCCAATAAAGTCTAGACCCCACTTAGAAAAAGGGAAATCCGAAAGGACAGGTTGTAAAGGCATGACAAAAGGATGTTCTTTACCATCGATTTTTTGGCATTTACCACAGGACCTTGCAAATTTATAAGAATAAAAAAGATCAAAGGCTAGTAATAACCATTTATTATAATCTTAAAAGCAGTAGCTTTAGCAGAAAAATGGCCACCAATATGAATGATAGATGTTGATGATCCATGGATTTTGTGTAATAATTTATGTTCTTCCTCATCATTTACACATCGTATCAACAAACCATCAACATATCTTCTAAAAAAGGAGTCTCCTAATATAATGTACTTAGAATATTCAAGGTAGAGTCTCCTTCTCTAATGAGGGTCCAACTCATCTGGGCACCTTTGATACTACAAATAATACACTATATTTTTATACCAAGGATGCTAAGATATAAAGAGATTTTAATTTTCTATATAAAATAGAGGTGAAAGAGGATTATTTTGATTGCCAATTTCTTCACTTGGTTCAGGATGTTGAGCTAAGTGAAGGGATAAGTTTTGTTCCTTGATTGCCTTTGAATTCATAATTGTCAAATCATGCTCTTGAATTTTGGCAAGCCAATGTGCAATTTTTCCTGAAAGTTAAGTTTGTGAAAGTAGAAACTTGAAAACATGCAAAGGGACTTTTACATGTTTGCCCAAAATAAAATGGAGAAATTTTTCTATAGCTTTGACAAGAGCGAAATCATGTTTCTCAATATAAGAATATTTTATCTAGTTGTCTGATAGACTTTGACTCATGTAAGCTACATGTTTTTCATTGTTTTGGTCATCACATTGTAAGAGGATAACATAAATTGTTTCCTCAGTGGCATTGGTATATACGATAAAATCTTTCTCAAAATTTGTCTCGCCAAAATTGGCGCAAAACTGATCACCTTCTTAATCCTAAGGAAATCATTTTCAATGTAATCTTTCCAAGAAAAATAACGATCTTGTAACGTCCCCTCCGTTACGACATCAAGTAAGAGAGTACAATAGTGGTATTTTTTTTTTAAACAACAACAATTAGAACAAGTGATAAGTGACAATACATACATGAACATATACACATTCTATTCTCATCCACATCATTATATCGTAAGAATAAGACACATCATCATTGTTACTAATAACTCAATCATATCACATAAATAGAACGAAAGATGTCTAATCGCCCAACCTACCCTGTAAGGTTAGGACCTCCAAGACACACAATCAATGCTCAAGTCTAGGATTCATCCGATTGATTTTGATTATTTAAGGTCTCAGGATTGGCGACTTTTCTAAAGAACAAGGAGATATCTAGTTCCCTTAACCACAATCTTATTCTAAATTTCGTGACTAAATCAACAACAATACTCATCATAAATTCTTTAAGCACAAAATATAGTCTACTACGGAAAACAATTATTTAAGAACAAATTATAACTTTTATTATGAAGAATAATGAGAATTTCCACTTAACACACGTGACGAATCCACACATTAAGTCCTCTAGCCAGAATGTACTAAATTTTACATAACAATATGCATAATGATCTCATCGGAATTTAATCTATTTATTTCAAATGAGGCTCACAATTTACATTTAATTCATGCCTCTAACCATAAATGTCAACAATGATTCTTTAAATTGTAAAAATTGAGTCACATTTCCTAAATATAACACAATCAAATTCGTTCAAAAACTCATTACACTAGCACAAAAGTTTGACAATTCATTAATACTAATTCATGCCATAAGAAACAACACAATGTCTAGTTTCATTTGCATCACCAATCATCACTATTACCATAAACATATCATTATTAAATTCCACTTGTAAACTCAACCAATAAAGATATTAACCAAGTTCAACTCTTGCACAAAAATACCTCACTAATGTGACAATCACTCAATAATAATTAATAGTCAATACTAATATCACTAAAAATTTGAATTAAAATCCTTTTAAAAAATAGATATTACTAATCTCTACAATTGGAGACTTAACATAAAATCTCCAAAATTATAACCACTACCATTTTTCTTTTATAATTTCCATCTAATATAAGATATTTTATTAATAACCTATATCCTAACTCTCTAAATTTGAGTGTTCAACATTTTACTTATTACTGTATAGTAATTTATTCTTTCCAAATCAAGTTATTGATAAACCATACCCTATGGATATTAAGTCTATATATACTTAAGACCTTTATTAAGGTCACTATAAAAATATAACATAATTATTGAATTCATAAAATGCAACTTAATATGGTTTGTCTAATGAGAGACTTTAACATAATTATTGAATTCTTAAAATGTAATTTAATATGGTTTGTATGTATAATGAGAGATTTTATTGATGATGATGATTAATGTTCACTAAAATTGAATTGGTTTATCCGATCTTAAGAGAATAAGTGATTAATTATAATTCTTTATAATTTTATTTCTATAAAAAAAAAAGCATTACAATCATATTATTTAATTTTTTATTTACAAATTATTTGTAAATTATAAATCAACCCTTCAGTTTAGTATAACTAATCGACAAATATAGTTGAAGTTCTAGTTTCCAGCTGACGATGAGATGTGTAGTGACTATAACAAGAATCCACTCAGGCTTTCAATTTATTAATACAATGACCATATTAATTCAACTTCTGATTTGTAATTAAAATTATTCAAAGGAAATTTCTTTATACATAATCCGACGAAATTCCATACATTCAAATTGCAATAACTAAATCAAAAGTCCAATTTCACAATGACCCAATTCTCAATAATTCAACGAAATCCAATTTCAGGAGTGCACATCAAATTTAATCTACAATGCCTCTAACATTCTAAATTTTAAAACAAAATTCAAGACAACGACTAAACGAAACTTAATTTTTTTTTTTGGGAATGCAACGACTTAAGCAACCATATTTTTTTTAAAAAATTCAGGAGCTAAAATTTAATTGGTAGCGATTAAAAGGATTTAATTTATAGATTGAAAATAGAATTTAAAAGTGGCCATACGAATTTTGAACTCAAGATTTACAATAATGGATAACGTACAATTAAATTCAATTCAGGGTTATAATTAAATTTGCAGGGTTCATATAAAACTTAAAATTTTATAGTTATACAACGAATACCCAAATTCTATTCCAGCTTTGCGTAATGATATGATAGCGACAACATAAATTAGTCTCTAGATTACATGAACTCTATAACAAACATTCAGTTTATACCAATTTATAATTAGTTCCGTAGCGATTTGCAAATTTACTTTCATACAATTTATAACTTCAGAAAATAAAATACGAATCGATAATGATGGAGATTTGAAGATGTCCTCAGACCACTTTGGGCTTCTTCTTAATCTAACTTGCTAATCACAGAGACGTCATGTTGGGTACTCTTCTTTCCCCTTAGCCCCGAGTCGCAAAGGGGCCACATACAAGAAACCAACAAAAAATAGCTTTAAGGCTTGCTTCGCAAGGGAGAGTGTCCACCCTTTTTACAAGCTTGGTACACTCCACAAAATTTTCGCAAAATAACATTACCAAGAATAAGTGAGATCCATTTCCTTTCTACCACATTTGTTTTATAGAAAAATCCCTAATGACACATGTCCTCATGAATAATTAATTATCTTTTAAATTAATTTAATTAGTATTATTCACCCACACACTTGTAAGCCTCTCCCCAAGTTGCACAAGTAATTACCATTTTTATTTTATTTAAAAAACCAATTTCCGCCACATTCCCCAATGTGTTCCTATTTTCGCTCTTAGTTGTCCCTTTGTTCCCAAAATTCTCATTTAATGAGTGTCCCATAAATACATCTTAGTTAAAGTTGGTTTAAGAGTCTTCTTCTAGTTAGACTTAGTGGTAGTTTGACTCAAGATACTTATTCTATGTGTACACCTATTCTCTCATGTTTTATTTCTTTCTATTTTAAAAATCCATTTAATTTAATTTAATGCACACGTGTAATTTATCCATTTTTTTATATTTTTATTTGTTTTCTTCCTAGAGTTTGATTTTATTTTAAATCCTCTTAATTTATTTAATATTTTAACTAGTCCCTTAATTAAACTTAGACTTGAACTTAGGCTTAGACTCTTGTTAGGCTTTTAGGTTTGTAATTTACTGTTTAAATAGTTATTTTATTCTAACAAGGTCTAAACATTTTCAATGTTTTCTAGGCCACCTAAATTTATTTGACTCATCTTTCAATTACGTGACGTGCCTTTCAAGACGCATCTCCATGCTCCAAGGGCACCACTCGCCTTAGACTAGTTTTGGAAGTTTGTCCGACTCTTGGAGTCAACACTTCAGTCGGTCGACCTTGTGAGAGACTAAGGGATTCTAACGAATAAGGACTTCGCTTTATTGCACATTCCTTAGAAATATTCATGAGCGACTGTCTCAATCCACCCTCATGACATCGTGGGCCTTTTGAACTAGGTAATCGTTAACCTACTGTTCATACAATGACGAGAGTGCTAGTATGCTGTGACAAGGATGCTACCATACCACTCCCTCAAATGTTTGGTTTCTGTGCATGATCCCTTTACTCCTTATGTGAGTCGGATTAACAAGCATCGTCAAGCCTACATTCACTGTCAAAAACACTATCAATAATCCATATGCATAAATCATACTGAATCAATCATATATCACATGTGCATAGAATGAAATACTCAAACAAATACAATCCACTCCCTAACTCAATCGAGAGTCCAAGGAAGTCTATTGATGCCATCAACATCCATAACCTGTCATGTGTCCTTCACACTCAGGAAACTCGTCAATAACATCTTCTAATACATATACTTCAAAATAACAATAAGTCACAATACATATCATCATCATGTATAATCCATAATCGAAATGAAATCACAATGTACCATAACCGGATCCTTGCACGCAAGTGTCCTCAAAGAATAAGTTAATAAAAATGTGCTCAATAGAGAGAGATGTTAAAGATCTTGCTTTAAAATATTATGGATTGGTTTAACCATGACAACAAAATCATGGACAAATCTACGAACACAATTAATAATGCCCATGAAAGCTTGAACTTCTTTCTTGGAGGTGGAGGTAGGGAGGTTTAGAATAGCAGTAATCCTCTCAGGGTCTATACTTATACATGAATCAAAAACTATGTGACCAAGAAGCTTACCCTTTGTGATATCGAAAATAGATTTGGAAGGATTTAAAGAAACGTCAAATTTTCTAAGCGCATGAGAAATTTTCTAAGATGACCGAAATGATCCAACCGGTTTTTAGAATAAACAGTCAAATCATCAAGATAAACTTGGATAATCTTACCGATTATATCATCAAATAATATCTACATATCTCTTTTAAAGGTGACACATGCATTAGATAATCCAAACGACATATGTTCATAAGAAAATGTGCCCCAACATGTGGTAAATGTGGTTTTATATCTATCAGTTCTTTTTACGTTGGTTTGATTATATCCAAAAAAACCGTCAAGTAAAGACAACATTTGAGACCCTGCAACCTATTGTAAAATCATCTCCATATTAGGAAGAAGAAAATGGTCTTTGATACTCACCTTGTTTAATGCGCAGAAATTGACACATAATCTGATCTGAACAATAGTTTTCCGAGCAGGGACCATATTTGAAACCCATTCATAATACTTAACTATAAAGATTATATGAGATTTCAATAATTTTTCCAATTCTTTCCTAATGGTGGCATCAAACACAGGATTAATATGTCTTTTCCTTTTCCTAACTAGTTTTCCCCCTTCCTGGATTGATCCAAAAATCGAAGCTTAGCAATTACGCACTATGACCTCAATTTTATCAAGACCTTTTTTTGACAGTGTATGTGAATATGAAAATAACAAAGAATTAAAGAATTAAAAGAAATAACAGATATCACAAAGAAATCAAACCATCAACCAATTGTACACAAGAAATTGATAACAGAGTTCGACAATCTCACCTACGTCTCCGGGCCTTTATCTTCAGTGAGGGAGGCTTTTCTCTATTCAAAATTTAAATGCTTACAATATGTATTATAATAACATCATATAGGGCTCTGAATGACTCAACTGCATTCTTCTCTATCTCATAATCTTGACACAACATACGACACTAAAAAAGGAGTAGTATAAATCCCAGAAACTGCCTCCAAAGATCAACTACTCCACATTGCTCAAGATTACTTGACCTTGACAAGTTCTTCATCAACTTGCTTCAAGCTTCTTTGCTTCTTATTTCTTGTTTTAAAACCTCACAATGGCTTGTTTTATATAGCCACGAGGTAGAAGGATCAAATCCAAACATCCCACTTCTTGTGGCACTCAATTTGGCCCAATATCCACCAAGATATGGAAAAATAACCAAAACTGCCCAAAAATTAGTGTGAAAATCACTAAACTATAGGTTTAAAACCCATTTTAGTTTTAATATGGGTATAAACACCCATAATAGGTGCGCGCCCCTAATTATACAGTCACATGGTAACTAAAAATGGCTAAGCGCCAACCCAAAGGGATGCGCGTTGGCCATTACTTTGCAGGTATAGGTCACATGGTGGTTATAATAGAACCACACCCTTAAACATATGCACCCAACTATCAATTATAGTCCGGGTCCTATGGGGTGACCTGTGGATAAGCCTAAAACCGTGGGGTTAGCGCCAACCATTATAACCCCCATGCACCTTTGTATACACTGGTCGCATGCAATACACATAACTGTGGGTTGGGGCCTAGCCCTACCCCTTTCCACCTCTAACATACACTTTACCACACTTTAAATATAACAAAGTGGGTTATATTAACAAGTCCCATGTTTGGTGTAATGGCACCCGACCTGTTCCCAAGGCATAGCCTCCCGATGGAGGTCACAAGTTCGAAACTTGTGAACTCAACAACTTTTGCAACAAAAAAAATGAACAAGTAATCAGGTGCCATGTGGTAGCCCACGTCTGGGCCACATGGCACCACAACATTTTCCAATACCTTACCACTTTTTATCTTCCAAATGGTCTGCGTGTCTGTACCTTTGTCCAGTCAGCAACTGCCACATCAACACACCTGTCCGCCACGTGTCCACTGACCTACCGACCACTTGTATGAGTGTGCCACATGTCACCCTTTCAATGGTGACATGTGTCACCTCATGGTTGGTCCATGTCAACTGTACGACTTGTCAAATGTAACTCTTCCACGTGTCATGCTGCCATGTCATCATGATGATGTCAGCGTTGACTTTTTGACTGTTGACTTTTTGCCTGTTTGACTTTTCGAACAGAACATGATATCAGGAGCATACGATGTTCGTTTAAACCTGTTCAAGTTGCGTTAGGTTCATATCAATGAGACCTACGCACATGTAATTTTTGATGCCATTATGAAAACATTGATTTTTATGCCTTTCTGAGCCCCATCAAGCTCCTGGATTCGAATATGGATCACGCCTTCCCACTAAGGACCTTTTGGTCCCCAAAATGTTTATTACATCAATCGAACATATCCTTACATCAATTGAATAATTACAAACAACCTAGACTTAACATTAACTAGACTCAATAAGTGATTCCATAAATTGAATCACTTTTATTACATCAATGAAAATAACACTGACTCAATTTACATATCTGGCATAAAATCTGCCCAGTTCTAGGCTGACGACTCATCTCCTACCAACATAGTTCCACGGTTGTTCCTCTGCCCTTCTGTAACAACATCATGTTGTCTTCTGGTAGCATCCTCCTGTTCCTCTGCAACGACCTTCAGTGTTTCTACGATATCTTTTCTCTTCTTTGGCCCTATAGGCTTTGTTGGGCGTCGCAACCCTGAATGCAACTTCCAACAATTATCTTCACAATGTCCACTCTTCTGACAATGTGAGAAAGTGTTTCTTGCTCGAAGAAACTTGATGGAATCGCGACCTGACTGAGTCGAATCCCCCTTGGATTTCTCTAACTCCTGCCTTGGCTGCGATGAATTTACTCCCAGATCCTTTTGACCTACAGTGTTGCATCATCGCATCTTGGTGTACTTCTTGTCACCATGATTTTTCTTCCATATAATTTCTGTTTCTAGCAGTCTGCAACACAATGGTTATGGCTGCTACAAAACATGCATGTAATCGTTTTTCTGATAAGGTTCATGACTCTAGCATGCTCATCAGTAAAGGTGGGCGAAGGGGGTTTATACCTTTCAACCTTTTTACCTTTCTTCCATGACTCACTGTTTGCCTCGTTGTTAGCTTGAGCTTCCTGTTTTCCTTGCCAAGTCCAAAACCATTCCAGTGTCAATTCTAGATGACACTCCCAATAGTGGTCAACATCGTGTCCGAACTTCCAACAATGTGTGCAATGAATTACTGGACTGTCTTTCTCAGAAGATTCTCCAGCATATCCCAATCCTTCTCGGAGTGGATGCTCACATACTTCAATTGTCTCGGCTCTGACTTGGCCATATTTTCCAATGAATTGTCCCTTTCGATATCCAAACTTGGATAAAATTCTCATACCGACTCCTTTGGTATGTTTCTCAAATGATGCAATATCCAGATGGTCAGATTCCACCTCCTGATCAACTACAAGAGATGATGTAGTGTATTGGATGCTTTCCGCTAGTGAAGAGAATGTGTCGATGGCCTCTCCTACCGATTTATCCTCAACCGGAGTAGCAAGAGTTATGAATCCTCCTCATCGGATTGCCTCCAGAATGGATGAGTTCCATCATCCTTGATAGGGCTCGAGCTTCTAACTAGAAGACTTCCTCCAATCGGCCTTGCTTCTGTTGCCAACATCAACATTCACATTCTTTCCCTGTCTTCCTCGAGAATCTGTACCAATCTTTGCAATTCAAAATTCTCTTGCTGAATTATTTGGTTAATCTCCTCGAGATCCTAGAGTTTGGCTCTCTTCAAAATTTTCACCATATTCACAGTTCCTGCAAAATTCAGCCTGCTCTGATACCACTTGATCCAAAAATCGAAGCTTAGCAATTACGCACTATGACCTCAATTTTATCAAGACCTTTTTCTGAAGGTGCATGTGAATATGAAAATGAAAAAGACTTAAAGAATTAAGAGAAATACCATATATCACAAAGAAACCAAACCATCAACCAATTGTACACAAGAAGTTGATAACGAAGTTCGACAATCTCGCCTATGTTTCTGAGCCTTTGTCTTCAGTGAGGGAGGCTTTCTCTATTCAAAATTTCAATGCTTACAATCTATATTATAATCACATCATATAGGGCTCCGACTGAATCAACTATATTCTTCTTTGTCTCAGAATCCTAACGCAACAGACGACACTGAAAAATGAGTAGTATAACTCCCGAAAACTGCCTCCAAAGCTCAGCTACTCCGCATTGCTCAAGACTACTTGACCTTGGAAAGTTCTTCCTCGACTTGCTTCAAGATTATTTTTCATTTCTTGCTTTTTTTAAAAATTCACAATGGCTTGGTTTATATATCCATGAGGTAGAGGGATCAAATCCCAACATCCCACTTATTGTGGCACTCAATTTGGCCCAATATCCACCCAGATATGGAAAAATAACCAAAACTGCCCAAAAATTAGTGAGAAAATCACTAAACTATAGGTTTAAAACCCATTTTAGTTTTAATATGGGTATAAATCCCCATAATATGTGTGTTCCCCTAATTATACGGTCACATGGCAACTAAAAATGGCCAAGCGCCAGCCCAAAGGGCTGCACACTAGCCTTTACTTCGCAGGTATAGGTCACATGGTAGTTATAGTATAACCACACACTTAAACATATGTGCCTAACTATCAATTATAGTCCAGGTCCTATGGGGTGACCTGTGGATAAGCCCAAAATCGTGGGGTTAACGCTAACCGTTATAACCCCTGCGCGCCTTCATATACATCGGTCGCATGCAATACACATAACCATGAGCTGGGGCCTAGCCCCACCCCTTTCTGCCTCTAACATACACTTTACCACACTTTAAATATAAAAAAGTGGGTTATATTAACAAGTCCCATGTTTGGTGCAATGGCACCCGACCTGTTCCCAAGGCATAGCCTCCCGATGGAGGTCACAAGTTCGAAACTTGCGAACTCAACAATTTTTGTAACAAAACAAATGAACCAGTAATCAGGTGCCATGTGGAAGCCCATGTCTGGGCCACATGGCACCACAAAATTTTCCAATACCTTGCCACTTTTCATCTGTTGGATGGTCCACGTGTATGTACCTTTGTCCAATCAACAACTTCCACATCAACACACCTGTCCACCACATGTCCACTGACCTATTGACCACCTGTATGAGTGTGCCACATGTCACCCTTTCAGTGGTGAGACGTGCCACCTCCTGGTTGGTCCATGTCAACTGTACAACCTGTCAACTGTACCTCTTCCACATGTCATGCTACCACATCATCATGATGATGTCTGCATTGACTTTTTCACTGTTGACCTATTGACTTTTTGCCTGTTTGACTTTTTGAAAAAAATGCTATATCAGGAGAATAAGACGTCCATTTGATCCCATTCAAGTTGCGTTGGCTTCGTATCAACGAGGTCTATGTACATGTCCATTTTGACGTCATTCTAAGAGAATTGCTTTTTAGGCCTTTTTGAGCCCCATCAAGATCCTGGATCCGAATCTGGATCATGGATAGGAATGTCATGCTGCATGAGAGTAGGATCAAAACCAGAAAGATCCTCATATGACTAGGTAAACACATCTTGAAATTCACGGAGTAACTCTGTGAATTTCACTTTCTCTTCATCAGAACATTTGACACCTAATTTAATGATCTTTGGAGATTCAAATGTTTCAATATTCAAGGAAATGGTATCACCAACTTTAACTTTTGACTCCTCTTCCTTATGTGTTTCTTTGTTTCCTACATCACTTGATGAAAATGAACTTTTGAGAAGAGTCAAACCTTTAGGAAATTTATCATCCTCAACATAGATGATTTCTTTTGGCTTAAAAGGTTCATTTTGTATGAAAGCGCAAATGCCTTCACCACTTGGGAAAACTTGCCATGATTCTATGTTGTCAGGGAGGTGAGGATGATATAGATATTGGAACATACAATGAGGACTTTGAGGTAAAATTTATTGAGTAGGAGAAACTGCAAAAACAACTAATCTATCAACCATTGAATTAAGTTCCCTCTTAACCCCAGTGATGTTAAATGATAACATATTTGAAATCAACATCCAAACAAATTGGGTATAACATTTAAGTAACTTATTGTTTAGTACATAAATCTTCCGTACAATATTCACAACAAGCTCAGAATCACCAAAGACTGTAATGTGGCCACAACCAAGGTTATATGCATTTTCAATGCCCAACAATAAGGCCTCATACTCAACAACATTGTTTGTAGAAGCAAATTCCAACCTATAAGAAAAATTGTGATTTTTTCCTATAAGGGAATATAGAATGATGCTGACTCCATTGCCTTCTTTTGAACATGTGCCATCAAAATGCATGTGCCACATGCCATCATCAAAATCAATTGTTTCCAATATAGTGTCACCTTCATTAAAAAATATAGAGTACACGCCCAAATCTTCTTCGAGATAATTTACATTGGGTTGGGGAACACTCTCTATATAGGGTGAAATTATTCTTTCCCTAAGAACTATAATGTTATTTCCATTTCAAGGGATGGATAAATGTGTACCGTCAAGTGAAATGTATTCACCAGTTAAGGTTTGCCAATCCCTTCCCAAAATAATTGAGTAGTTACTCATCGACATATCAATTACTTGGATATTGAGAGTTGTCCTTATCTCAGAATGTGCACACAAAATAAGGTTACATCCTTGATTTCACCTATAGTTGATTGTTGCGGGTTATTATAAGAGAGCAGGCTTCTAGAATTTTAGTTGGTACAATATAAGCCAAGCTCTTCCATGATTATTTTAGACATCACACTTGGACTAGACCCACCATCAATTAGGAAACAATGAGCTATTTTATTTATGATTTTTACTGAGATACATAAAGGTTTTGTTTTATAGGGTTCCTACAATTACTTACACCCATCCTATTTATAGTTGAATCTTCTTCCTTCAACTCTTCAAATAAATTAGCTATGGTAGGAATGTTACCTTCCATAAAGTCTTTAAGATGATTTTGTTGTTCTGGGACGAAAATCATGTTTGAAATGGTAGCATCAACTTTGATATTAGCCAATTGGTTCAAGATATTATACTTAGAAGAGGGAAGAGGAGAATATACTCCTTGATTGTTTGAGGTTCTGGCAGTTGGTGTATCAACACTTTGAGAATATGAGCTTGGGGTAGAAGAAGTGTGGGGAAGACAAATTTTTCTCTTGGCAGTGTAAGATTTTTTCCTGGTATTGAATACCATAAAATCCTTTGGTTCAATCCAATCTAACACAACGATCGTGGTATCGGGCCCTTTTCCAAATATCTTATCTCTAACATTTCTTTTAACTTCACATGTATTCTCATCATTATTTTCTTCATAGAAGTTACACCAAGTGCGAGTCATTATGTCCTTTGGCTGAAAAGTGCTTTCATTAGTATTTCTAAAAGGTTCTAGGGAAGAAGAAGAAGCCCCAGGGGAAGAGGAAGAGGAAATTCCTTTTCTTTCGTAGGCTATCATCCTATTATTCATATCTTGAATGAGCTGTAGAATGGAAGACATGTTTTTTTGCTTGACTAAGTCTCCCTTAGGAAGACCATTATTTCAAGTTTCTCTTCATCTTCTAGGGAATTCTGAAGGGTAGAACCAATATTTTCAATGACCTTTTCTTCAAGTCTATGACGATAAGGAGAAGGTAAAACATTATAATAATGCATGAAATCAACTTGATTTTGAGGACAAATTAGTTCGGGGATTTGATTATATAATGTGGTGAAATGAAGGTTAAAAGACTTAATGGTTTCACCATCCTTATAGGAAATATTGTTTTATTCCCTTAACTGATCAGCTGGACTCTTGGGCTGTCCATAAGTGGATTTGAACCAATAAACCAATTCTCCCCAAGTTGAAAGAATTTTGGGCGGGAGGTCAAAAAAATCTGCTACAACTTTCCCTTCAAGAGAATTGACAAATATACACATGCAAGTGTTGTTATCATAGCCCCTATGTTATGAAAAGCATTAGAAAATGCTACCAGGTGTTCATTTGTGGTAACAATACCATTTCTTGAGAACCTAGGTAAATGATCTTTGAATTTCGGTAATGGTTGGGTGGTTGGTGCGAGATTCAAGGGAGAAGACACGTGCTAGGGGGTGGTTGTAGCATCTTCCGCAAATTGAAAAAGTCCATATTTTTTAATGACCTTAGTAGGATTGGAAGTAGATTGAATAAGGACTTGATGACTATAGATACTACCAATCATAGATGAAGCATAAGGTTGTGAGGAGGAG
>ML829548.1:45360-63736 GCA_009831015.1 Picea engelmannii | reverse complement strand
TGAAACAACATCCTGAAGTTCTCTTTCTATCATAAACACTTCTAGCCCAATCTGAATCAGTGTATTCATACAGTCTAAAGTCATGATCTCCAATATAACAAAGACCATATTCCAACGTACCCTTAAGGTATCTCATCACATGTTTTGCAACAACAAGGTGAACACGTCTGGGCTCTACCAGATACTAAATCAAGGCGTTCACAAAAAAACATATATCTAGTATGGTATTCGTCAAATACATCAACGATCCAATGATTTGTCTATATAGAGTAGCATCAACCAATTTTGATGAAGTATCAACCAGGAGCTTCAACTTTGTTTCCATGGGTGTTTTCATGGCTTTACATTCCAGCATGTCAAACCTCTTTAGTATTTTAACTACATACTTTCCTTGGTTAAGGAAGATCTTCTCTGGGCTCTGCCAAACTTCAAGACCTAAGAAATAATGCACGAGGCCTAGGTCTTTCATCTCAAACTTTGCAACGAGCTTCTTCTTACAATTTGTGATGAGCTTTTCTTCTCCCGTCAAGAATAAATCATCTACATATAGTAGTAATATCACTATCTCATCATTTATAACCTTGAAGTAAAGGTTAGAATCAACTTTACTCTTAGTAAATCCCAAGCTCGTTAGGAAACTGCCAATTATGCCATACCAAGATCTATGAGCTTGCTTCAACCCGTACAGATCTTTCTTCAATCTGCACACATGAGTCTTTCTATCTTCAACTTCAAACCCTTGGGTTTGTTCTATATACACTTCTTCTTCAATAACACCATTTAAGAAGGCTGTTTTCACATCCATCTGGTGTAACGTTCACTTCATCCTGGCTTCAAGAGCTATGATTGTTCTGATAGAAGTGTATACGGTTACATGAGCAAACGTCTCTTCATAATCAATGCCTTCATTTTGGGAAAAACCACAAGCTACAAATCTTGCTTTATGTTTTTCAATACTTCCGTCTATAGCATGTTTTATCTTGTATATCCATTTGGAAGATACCACATCTTTGTTCTTTGGTCTGAGAACTATTTCCCATACATCATTATTTATAATGGATTGATATTCTTCTGTCATGGCATCCACCCATTCTTTTTTTTGAATGGTTTCTTCAAAGCAATTAGGTTCCTTCTCTATGAGATCACACATCAAAGCCATATAATTGGAGTATGGCTTAGGTTTCTTGCTTTGTCTCATGGTTCCTTCTGGGGCACCATACTTCTCTGCATCTTGAATAAGTTCCCTTTCCCAAGCTGGATTTCTCTTGTGAGAGATCGTCATTTGGGGAGGTTCTTGAGATTCTATCATATCATGATCTTCTGGAATCTCATTATTGGGGGTAACTGTGACTTCCTTCTCTAGTTCTGCAACTCTGGGAGCTACAAGTTCTTCTTCATATACTTCTTCAAGCTGGCATCTCCTTGATCTCATGAGTGCTGCATCTTCATCAAAGGTTACATCTTTGCTGATCTCAATATGATGGTAACCTCGTATATAAATTCTGAAGGCCTTAGAGACTTCACAATATCCAACAAATATTCCCTTCTTTCTTGAAGGGTCCAACTTAGTTCTCCTTTCTTTCAGAATGTGTACAAACACTGGACTGCCAAATAACTTGAGATGGATTACTTCTGGCTTCTTTCCAAAGAACATTTCTTCAACGGTTTTGAATCCAAGTGCACCATGGGATAATCTATTTTGGACATAAATTGTTGTTCTTGCTGCTTCAACCCATAAGTGCATTGGAAGATCTTGATTGTGGATCATAGTCTTCACTGCTTCCATTATTGTTCTATTCTTTATTTCTACTACACCATTTTTCTAAGGATTATAGGGAGTAGTGAGCTCCCTCTTAATCCCGACATCTCTGCAAAAGATTACAAATTCTTTTGAGGTGTATTATCCTCCATTATCTGACCTAAGTATCTTGATATTTCTTTCAAAGAGATTTTATATCAAGGATTTGAATTCCTTGAACTTTCCAAATACTTCATCTTTTCATTTCAAGAATTAAACCCAAGTCTTGCGAGAATAATCATCAATAAATGATACATAGTATACATACCCACTTAGAGAGGTTGATGGCATTGGGCCACATACATCTGAGTGGATGAGCTCCAATATTCCTTCTTCTTTACTGTCGCTCTTTGAGAAATGATTCTTTATGTTCTTTCCTTGTGCACATCCCTTGCACACACCTTCATGATCAACCTTGAACTTTGGTAGACCTGTAACTACGTTTCTTACATATGGTAAGGCTTTGTAGTTGATGCGAGCTAGTCTTCTATGCCAAAGTTCACATGGACTTTTAGTGGAGTGAGTCAAAGCTGCATCTGAGTCACCTTTTAATTTATACAAGCCACCTTCTTCTGTTCCAATAAAAATTGCATCTTCTATATTTTTTCCTTTAGGCCACATAAGAACTTCACCATCTATGAATGCAACTCTGAAGCCTTTCTTATCTAAGGCTAAGATAGAAAGCAAATTCTTTGTCAAACCTGGTACATAAAATACATTCTTCATTTTCATCAGAGTCCCTGAATCAAGTTTGTAGGTGGATTCTCCCACTCCTTTGATAGGGTACTGGTAATCATCTCACAGTGTCACTTTCTGGGGAAAGTTATTTTCTATAAATCTAGAGATACTGTCTCTCTGACCTGTCATGTGCTTAGAGGCACCACTATCTATGAGCCAATTGTCCTCTCCAGGTGTCACATATCTTGAGAGGGCAGAAAATAAAACATAATCTTCAAGCTCTTCTATAGTCATCTTCGTGGGTGGCTCATCATATTCAACTGCATTGGAATTATGTCTTTTGTTATTTCTCTTCTTGTATTCTTCCCTTTTGGAAGGACAATTCTTAGCAATGTGTCCCATTTTATCACAATGATAGCATTGATAAGAGGATAAATATTTTTCTCTTCTTTGACCTTTATGATATTTCAGGAATCTCCTTGGAGGGTGAGATTCTTTATGGAAGTGGGTGAATCTCTTTGGAGAGTGAGATTCCTTATGAAGTTGGGTCTCCTTTTGGAAATGAGACCTTTTCCTTTCTCCTTTAGCATGAACAACTAGGGCTTGATCTTCATCCCTTAATAGTATTGCTTCTCAGTTGACTACTTTTGCTTCTTCTTGAACACATTCTTCCCAAAGATTGTCAAATTGAAGTTTCTCCTTTCTTGCACATATAGTTTGGATGAAGGCATCCCAAGGTCTTGTGAGACCATTAAGAGTTGTCATTATAAGTTCATCTTCATCTAGGTTGTTGTTCCAATTGCTTCTAGTTGTTCCTTGAATTGAGAAACCCTTTCATGAACTGTTTCTCCTTTCTACATCTTTGTATTCTTGAGTTGGGTTCTCAGATTCATCTTCCGATTGATATTCCTTCCTTTATACATTCGGGTTAGGGCATCAAACATCTATTTTGGAGTACTCTTAGAAGACACTTGAGGGATCAAGTGGTTCTTAATAGAGTCTGCAATGATTCTTTTGGCCCTAACCATATCCTTCTGGTACTTTTCTTTGGGTGCATCTTCTTCGGGTTCCGATACATTTTCCTTTATGAATTTTGCATGGTCATTCTCTTCAAGAATGGGTGCAATCCTGTATTTCCAGGCATGGAAGTTTTCCACACCTTCTAACTTGTTAACAAGTTTGGTGCTTGCAGACATCTTGACTTGGAGCTGGGAAAATGAAAAAAAATAAAAAATGCTCAGAAAGTGAATCTGAACTTACCAGGAAATGCACTGGGCTGAGGTGAGTAGGCTAGAGATGTTTGATTCAAAAATTTCAAATTTTACCCCTTGAAACTGGACCTGCGCTAATCTGGACTGGTACTTCTGATACTGGTTTTGGTTTCCTAGTTTTCTGGTACTAGTGAAAACTAGGGTTTCACTTTTCGGATGCTCTGGCCACTGAAAGGGTGCGCTCTAGTTTCCAAAATATGCGCTAGGGTAGGGTGCACTTGTCTAGATGGTTTTTAGGCAAAAAATTCTTTTCCAATAAAAAACCCTAATTTTCTTGTACAACAATAGTGACATTTTTGGTTACCCAGTGAAAGGTGGTCTCTTTAGTTTAGCTCTGATACCATGTTAAATTTAGAGCTGCTATTAAGTTCTTTTCAATTTTCTAGACAATAATAGCATAAGCAGGATCACTGAGAGAAACACAATAACAAGGTACACAACATTTTATCCTGGGAAACCCTCATGGGGGAGAAAACCCAACAAAAACTTCCTTAATATAGATTTCCAATACAATGCCAAGATAAAAGACCAAACCACCAAGAATATCCAAGACCAAGTATGCGCCTCTCTCTTCTCCTTCTTCTAACTGCATCTACCTTCAAAACTTGCGCACCAGATGAGTGACTTGAGTGAGTGTGAGAATGAGGCACCATCTTCTCTTATTTATACAAGCTGATAGCCACTAGGGTTATGTCTCTTCACCAAGCTGCGCTGACTTCTTCAATTAGTGGTTAAAACCACTTTAATTATCCCTAAGGGCCGACTTTACAAACAACACCATATAACTATGGTTTGACCAATCCACAAAAGGGGATTTGGCCTTATACAAAGCCTGACATGATCAATCCACAAAAGGGGATTTGATCTATATAAAAATAACTCAATTATAATTAGAATATTCTTTGTAGTTACAACATTTCAACACACCCGACGCGTTTTCAATGGAGGGAACAATGGTCAAAGTCGTTGAAGGAATTGAGCCACTGCCCAAAGTAGTGGGTGTCTGGACAGCCGTGGTCTAGACAGACGAAGGTGGGGGAGGAGGTACAATGCCCCCTTCTGTGACAATCGAGATGGCAGTATGAGGACTCCCCGACGAAGTAGCACTAGTTGCTTTCGTCGCCGCTCGCCGAACAAACTATCGTTTAGGTGAAGTCACCTCGGGAGGGACTACTTGAATTAGAAGCAACACTGATAAGTCGATGATTGGAGGATTTGCTGGCCTGAAACCTTTGGTCTTGAGGTTAGAGACAATAGATTCCTCCGGTGCAGGAAAGTCTTCTCTTGGAGTTGTCTCGGGCACAGTTTCCTGCAACCCAATAGCTTCAAATGAGCCTTCTTGATCTAGCACGCGCCTCAACAGTGGCGGAGGTGGCTCCAAAGTAATCGACGACAGGCCCTGAAGCCTAAGCGAACGACGGAGCTATTGATATTCCACCTTGTGAAATGATCAACCGACACTGTAATGTTTAGCTAGCGTGAAACAAAGAACACACACTAAAAATTCCTAAAGTCAAATCAAACAAATAACTAACTAGTAGGAAGAACAGTTACACCAATCGACACTAGAGTAACTTACCGATGCAAGTGTAACTCGAACAAGGAAACACCCTCCGAGTATACTCTGTAAAGCGCGATCCGAGGTCTACCCTAGTTACTGTGGTATACCCTTGTAGTCACCCATGTATGTCCCTAAAATATAGACAACTATGTTGCCAACTCACAGTAAGTCACCAGGTGGGTACAATCGACAGTCGGATTGATCATGATGAGCAGGATAACAAAGTCCGAAGCCTTTCAAGGGTACAGAAGGAAAACTTTCTGGAAGACAATTGAAGATATCGAACAGATTCGAGGTCCATGAGGCTCCGTAGTCAAATGCGATTAGTGTGATTCCCAAGAACGACCCTCAATATACAATCCCCACTACGCTTGGTCTGGCTTTGGAGGGGTTATCTCCTCTACCTTTCTTTACGTGACCTCATGTTTAGCCCCTGTGTTAGAGGGGGGTCCCGAATGACTCTTACGACACTCCCTATCACAGACTTCAATGTTTGTTTGGAAAACCTTGAAGAGTTTCCTCTCCACACCTAATTCAAGGCCCTAGAGCTTAGACTAGTTGGTGAACCCTACAAACAAAATGTCTAATTGATTTTAAGTTTAAAGCGTTGATTTTAATTGGCTTGATTTAATCAAAGGATATGAACGTGTAACTTGTGGTGTTTGGAAGAGACGAAAAAAAGACTTTAGAGCATTTATGAAAAAACAAACTAAATACTTCAAATGAAAGAAAAGGCTTGTAAATCTTTGTCAATGAAAACTTCTCAAAATAATATTTCAAGATCCTTTAACCAAAATTTTCCTAAAAGAGATTTTCGTTTTATAATGCAAAATTACTAAAATTTAAGGAAAAAAATTAAGAAGGAACTTTGAAAAAGAACTCTTTTCTTTTGCAAAAAGACAACCTACGCTACAATTACCAAAATAAATGCAATTTTTTTTTTTTGATTTTTCAAAATGCTTAAACAAGAAAAACAGAAGTAAAAGACCTTTTTGTTTTTCAAAGCATAAACTAGATAAAGAGAAGATAAAACCCAAGACTCATACAAACCCTAAACCACTGCCTGAACGTAGGGACTCCCAAGAATCCATAGGAGGATCTAATGCTTATAGGCTAACTCTAAACTTCTAAATCAAACAAAAGAAGACAAAGAAACAAGTTAAAACTGAATCTTGAACCCAAGCAAAGACCACTAACAGAGACCTTGTGAAGTTTAAGAAAGCCTGAGAAGCACAAGCACAAAGCTTCTGTTAGGAGAGAGGGAACCTCTTTTTTAAAAAAACCTTCAAACACATAGAGACGCGGGCTGTGCACTGTGCAACCTGCGTATGCATGTGGCCTGTATACTTTGCAGACTGCGTATGTACGTGGGCTGAGTAGAAGCAGGGTGCGTACACTTCTGGAAATTTTCAAAAAGAAAAAGGGCTTGGCTAACTGACTGGGAAGGGAAGACTGGTAGGCACCTAGGGGGTGACCAGAGACCCTAAAATGAATCAGTAAACTTGAAAAAATCATAAAGAAACTAAAAAAACCAAGTTGAACCAAAATCTCCCACTAAGACCCTAGAGAGACTCCCTATTGGAGTCGCCAATTCTGCTAGCGGGGAAAATCCCCCTATTACTATACTGGGTCGAGTTACAGGCAGAGCACTGACTTCCCTTAAAATATAGTTCTATTCCTAAGCTACCCCAAAACTATCTAAACTTAAATGACAGGACAGAGGAAAGTAGGTGTACCTTAGGTCCTTTCGGCTGGTGTGGACCTCTTTCGCCTTTGTAGCTTCCTGGATTACTAGTCTCCTCCCAAATCTTACCTGCAAAAAGCTTAGGAAAACAATGCTACAAGATATACACTCTCTACTTATCACTGTTAATGTTCATATATAGATATAAAATGCATTAATCAATAAAAACATAAAGACACAATGTATTGGGACAAGAAATAACTCTTTTATTCAATATGAAGATAAAAAAGATTACAACCTTCTTCAGCTAACGCTCCACGAACCAGGTCTGGGCTCCTCTATTGTTGCTCCAAGTGCATTATTCCCATGCTTGCCTCTCACAACCAACTGATCTCTTGGGAAAAGGGAAAGGGTTGTATAAGGAGAAAGCGCTGGAAGGGAATGCCGAGGCCAAATCTTAGAAAGGGTTGCAAAACTTGGGCTAAGAAGGGGAAGGGATTTTGGCAGAGTTTACTTGTTCTCTTGCTTGTTGTTGTAAATGGGACCTCAAGACCTCTTTTTATATGAGAGAAAGATGGTTATTCGGTTTGGGGATGGGCTACAATGGGTGAAATGGTTGGGAAACCCTCGATATCTCGTAAACTCCGCCAAATTCCTTGAAATTATATATTTTTTGCAACTTTTGGAGGTAAACACGGGCTGTCTAACATTCAACACGTGTATGTACGCGAGCTAACTAGTATGCAGCTCGCGTGTGTACACGGGCTATAGTTCAGTAGGGTGCGTACATGTTCTAAAAAATAGTTTTTAAAGAAGGAGCCTCAACAATAATTTGGCAAATTGTGTAAGTGGAAAGGTTAATGCCATGTATGCATAGGTAGGGCATTTTTGGACTATAACACTTGTCCTTCAAGATAACATGTGGACACTTGTTATGAATATACACGGTAGTGGAGGTAGCTTCTACCCATAAAGAATTTGGTAGATCTTGGTCAAACATCATGGCTTTCACTGCCTCACAAATTGTCTTGTTTTCCTCTCAGCAACTCCATTTTGTTGAAGGTTATATGGCACAATCAACTGTCTCTTGATTCCTTCTTCCTTGCAGAAATCCTCAAACTGGAGAGATTCAAACTCTCCTCCATTCTCTATTCTGAGGGTTCTGATGTGTTTCCTTGTCATGTTATGCAGATCTGGAAGTGCGTTGTAATGAAGATGTTCAAGTCTTCTGTGCCACAACTCGCTGGAGCTAGTCACATCATGAGCCAATGCTTGAACTGACTTTCCTCTCACGACGTACAGTCCTCCTCTGCGAGTCCCAATGGGTTCTGCTGTACTCAAGTGGCTACCTTTAGCCCATACTAGTGCTTTCCTGTCCTTGAAGATCACCCAATATCCCTTGTCCTCAAGGGTTGGAATTGATAGTAGATTATTCCTGAGCCCTGGAATATATAATACTTCATCAACATGAAGCTTAGCCCCAGATTCCAATCTGAAGGAGATAGAGTCTACTCCCTCTATCTTGTAACATTTTTCATCCCCAAGCTCAACCTGCTATGAAAAATATTTTTTCTTGACATCTGAGAGGATTTCATTGTACCGTGTCATGTGCTTTGATGCACCACTGTCTACTAACCAAGTTTTCGGCCTCGTGAAAAATGAATTGGATAAGGCAAAAGCCAAGTAATATTCTTTTCCATATTCTTTTTCATTAGAAGGACTTTTCTGTTTTCATTTGGATTCATCATCCTCAACAGTTAAGGCATGATATTTCGCTTTCCTTGGATTTTTCTTCCTATACCAACAATATTTAACAAAATGAGCCAACTTATTATAACTAAAGCATTTAATATTAGATGTATCAATACTCTTGCCTTTGAACATACCTTTGGTGTTTGACTTTCTCTGAGAACCTTTCTGCAAAGTGACTTTCTTATTTCCCTTGAGTCTTGATGCTAATGTTGAATGCTCTTCTTTGGTTGGCTCGCTCCTGGTAGCAGTGCAACTCTCCTCTTGGAGGCAATCATGCCATAACCTCTCAAACGTGGGATAAATCTCTCTCCCACTCATACTGGATAAGAAGGTCTCCCATGAAGAAGGAAGACCGTCAAATATGTCCTGCAGTAAGTCGTCATCATCCACAATGACACCTGTGACCAAAAGTTGATCTCTGATATGGACTATACTGGAACATAAAGATGCTACTGATTCACCTTTCCTCATCTTCAAATACTTAATCTTGTGCTTAAGTGTCTTCTTCTGACTTGGAACATGTTTCTCATACAGATTCACCAAGGTATCCATGCAGTCCTTGAAAGTCATTAACGAAGTCATCGTCGGAATTATACTGTCTTTGACTGAGTCAAAGATGATTCGCTTGGACTTTGCTTGACTCTTCTTGAAGGCCACTCTTCCTACATTAGTGGTGGGTTCCTCCACCACTATGGTCCCATATTGCTTAAGATCATGCTCCTGCAAGATATTTTTTATCCAGAGCTTCCACACATTGAAGTTGGCAGCTCCTTCAAGCCTATCCTCGGCCCTAACTGAAATGGAGGATGCCATGGACCTTACACCAGAAACTTAATAAAGCTTGATTGGATATGTGTGTACCTTGTTGCTGCACTTCAAAAATCTTACCACACCCTACGCTCTGATACCATGTTAAGTTTTGAGCTTGATTTAATACTATAGGTACTTCTTTAAAATTCTGATTGTACTTAGAACTTAGCTTGACATCATTCATAAATTAGAAAAAAAATAATCATAAGAAATTACCAACATGCAAGATCACAACACATATACCCTAGAGAAACCCTATACAGAGAGAAAATCCCAACAAACATTCTCCTTTTATTGCATTAATAATGTATGACCACTTACAAATTTTCCACCATGAAAATTCTGCTCTTAAAGAGCTTGCGAAGTTGACTCTGACCTGACTGTGTAACTAAGAGACCTTGCTGATTTATAATCACCTGTTACAGATCAACACTCAATATATATCTTTGCTGATATGTGTTTCCTATTTTGGAATGTTATGCTGCCTCATTATGGTCTGTTATTGCTGCCTCTTATTGACTGATACGACTGCCTCTTATTGACTGAGACAACTCTCTGTTATTGACTGATATACCACTCTGTTATGTGCTCTGGATTGGACTGATATACCTCTCTGTTATGCGCTGTGGACTGGACCGATATACCTCTCTATTACCTCAACTATTCGTTGCATAGCCCAGTGTGTAGAAAATAGGGTCAACCTATTGCTTATATAGGAGTGGAGAGGTAGAGAGGGGGGGGGCTCAAATTAGAGGCATGAGTTCATGATTTTACAACTGAACTTAACTCAACAATCAGATTTAGAACTGAACTTTAACACTTTAGTTAGGAATTGGCCCTTGACATTATATGCATTTGAACTCCTTAACATGCATATGACATGCATGCACGCAATGCATGTCATGCATGCAATGCATGTCATGCATGCAACATGCAACCAGACATGCAATATGCATGCATGCAACATGTGACATGCAACAAACTTGACAACTTTGACTTTGACCTAGACATGCAACTTTGAATTTTTACAACTTGACTCTTTACAAGGCAATTCAAATTTCTTCATGATCGTGGAAGGTGTTACACGTGCCAATGCACTAGATCAATGCATTTACATCATTTGCAATATCAGGAAGATTGTTTGTTTCTAGCTCATAGGAATTTTATGTTCAACCTAACTTTTGCTAGATGCATTGACTTTTTCTTATGGTTCACAAGGATTGACTAGGCTCAGAGAGGTTGTATGTTCCCCCTGAATTTTTCACTAGTCTGTCTATGCTCACAGAGGTTGTATGTTCCGCCTGAATTTTGCATTAGACTTACATCTTGACTTTTGTCTTAGACATACAAGGCTTCTACATTTTCCTTGGCTTGACTCACAAGATCGTATAACATCTCATTTGTCTTGAATTTTGGTTTGACTTACAAAAATTGTACGCTCCCCCTGGCTTTTGTCAATACCTCATAAGACTGGTTGATTCTCCAAATCTCCCTGGCTAGCCTCAGGGTGGCCCATATTGTTGATGATTGTAGCTTCGTGAGACATCCTCCAGGATACGTTCTCCTCTTTGACTGAGTTGAGTCGACCTGAGAGGGAGCCCAATGTTGGGCATACCCACGTGATGGGGCATCGTTCTCCTCTGTGTGAGAGTTGAGTCATCCCCCAGTGATTGGGTGTGTCTATGTGATGGGTGTATCGTTATCCTGTGTGAGAGAGTTGAGACGATTTTGTATTCCAGATGATTCTGTTGAGTATAACGTCCCTGTGGCTGAGCACAGGTTGACATGTCCCTAGTGGTTGAGCACTAGTGGACGTGTGAGATCTTTGCTATATTGTCTAAGAGTAAGATTTACCTGTAACCATAATTATGTTGTAAAGGGTACACATCGACCCCACCATGTAAAGATAATTAATATTGTAATTATTAATTATATTTATTATATTATTAAATGTACAGGTCGACCCTATTGTGCCAATATACACATCACCAAACAACTTGCCAGGACGAAGTTCGAGTACTTCCGTGAGAGACTTGGGCTGGTGGAGAATGCCTCCCTAGTTGAGAGGGAGTGTTGATGATTGCAACGTCAAGAGACATCCTCTAGGATACGTTCTTCTCTGTGACTGAGTTGAGTCCACCTGAGAGGGAGCCCAATGTTGGGCATACCCACGTGATGGGGCATTGTTTTCCTTTGTGTGAGAGTTGAGTCGTCCCCCAGTGGTTGGGGCATCGTTATCCTCTAGAGAGTTGAGTCGTCCCCCAGTGGTTGGGTGTGTCCATGTGATGGGTGTATCGTTCTCCTATGTGAGAGAGTTGAGACGATGTGGTACTCCAGATGATTTTGTTGAGTATACCGTCCCTGTGGTTGAGCACAGATGGACGTGTCCCTAGTGGCTGAACACTAATGGACGTGTGAGATCCTTGCTATATTGTCTAAGAGTAAGATTTATTTGTAACCCTAATTATGTTGTAAAGGGTACAGGTCAGCCCCACCATCTAAAGATAATTAATATTTTAATTATTAATTATATTTATTATATTATTAAGTTGTACAGGTTGGCCCTATTGTGCCAATAGACACATCATTTGATGTGATAAGTTTTGTATAAATAAAGGTGAATCCCCATTGAGGATTACACACTTATCATTGTATCGTCTCATGATTTCATAAGTTGAGGTCTGAAATTATGATAACTGTAGCTCACACTTTTCTAAGAGCTAGCTTTCTTAGTCATAACAACACCCTTTTGTGTGCTAGGTTTAGTGGTGGATGGGGGATCTTCTTTTGAGAATATAGCAAAGTATTACTGGGTTTTCTTCCCTTGTGTAGAAGGGTTTCCTAGGATATTTCTAGTGTTCTTGTGCATGGTTATTCTTCTTGTGATCTTGGTTTACTGCAGCTAGTTATTGTTGCCGCAGTGATTGTTTATGGTTCAAATAATGCTAAATATAAAATGAAATAAACCACATGCATTAGCTTAAGCATCAAAACTCAACATGGTATCAGAGAAGTACTTGAAGAAGATCATTGCACATCAAAGGAGGCCGTCCTGGACAATTAAAAGGGTGATAGAACCATTGCTGCTGATGTAAAGAAGAGGCTAGCCGAAGGCCTTATAGCCTTGGCCGAGCCCCGTTGAAGGTCCTAAAAGGAGACTGCAACCCCTCTAGGGCTGCCTCAGCTAGAAGGTGCCGAACAACAACCTAAAATAACAGACCTACATGAGACTTAACCGCAGATTTAAAAACTAAATTACAGTCCGGATTCTTGAGGGAGATCTGAGGCAACCCTGAGGTATTTGAAGGTAGTTAAGGGCAGAAATTTCATAACATTAAAGAAATTTCTGAAGCTGATTTGAGGCCCGTTCTGAGACAAGTTTAAGGCCTGTTCTGAGGCAAGTTAAGGTTAAAGTCAGAGCTGTTAAGGCCGAGCTACAAGCCTGATCTATGGCAACAATGAGTGGAGTTTTATGACATTTTCTGACGCTGATTTAAAAGACGGTCTTGTGAAAAAGTTTAGGCCTATCCTAAAACTATTTCTGAAAAATGATAAGGCAGAGTTTAAGGTCTATTTTAAGGCCTATACTACCTACATGTATGGCTATACTAAGGACATAATTAAGAGACAAGTGTCCTGGTGATTGTGACTATAAATGACTATTGTAACAACAAGGTAAGACCACAAGTATTGTGGACAACAACATTAAAAGTCAGTGAGCATTTAAAAACACAGATTGTAGCCTTGAGAACCATCTCTCTCAAGCACATGAAAAATTAAGGTATAAATTGTTAAAGTCACATATACCAACTTTGTTTCTTGAATACATTCATGCCCAGACTCGTCATGCTTGAGACCTGGGTTATGATATTCATGTTATCTATGCTTAAAATCTATGGAAGCTACATAAAACAACTTATCAGTCCTTGATGACAATTGGCAAACATGCAAAGATCATATGTCAAGTTCCATGCTCATATGGAAACAAACGTGCTTGAAGGCTAGTGCAGATTGTGAAGGAGTATCATTACTCAGATTACCCAGAACAAGCAAGCATACTGAAGAACCGACAATGTACAGTCCATGTATGTACTTTTCATATTTGACTTCATTCCTAAATTTGTAAAATGGCAGTGGATCTTGTGCACTTAGTATTGTTTATCATTTTGATAATGAAGGGTATTATCCCTGGTGTGGGAGCCCTCATGACTTGGACTATTATCCCTGGGATGAGATTTGTTTTCTTGGTTGGTTGTTATCATAGTACATGAGGCCATTTTGGTTGTTATCCATGTGGGAGGCCATCTTGGTTATTATCCTAGTACAAGAGGCCAATTTTTCTTATTTAAATTATTGGAGGACCATGATCCCTAGTACGGGAGTCCAAATTTTCTTAGTTGGTTATTATCCTAGTACAAGAGGCCATTTTGATTGTTATCCCTATGGGAGGTCATCTTGGTTATTATTCTAGTACGGGAGGCCAACAAAGCTTTGTAGAAGCAGTAGAGGACCTGAGAAGACATGGGATGTATCTTGGTTAGCAACACCAGAAAAGGAAGATGTCTATCCTTCAGACTTTAGAGGGAGTCAAACTATTTGAGAAGAAGGAAGAGACAATACCTTCTCCCCCTTCAGTAGTTCAGAGGGAGACAACCATTGATCTAGTTGATCCAGTTGATCTAGTTGATGTCCCTAGAGACATTGCAATAGGCCATAAAAGGCCTGCCTGGTCTTGGCAAACTCTATAGGAGGAAGATGTACATGCAGCTCCTCGAGACACATTCTGAGAGAGAAAGAAACCAAAGAGATTTTCGAGCTATTTTTCAGCCATGAGCCACATCATTGATACTGAGTCTTCTTTTCATGGAGAAGCATCAGGCCAACAGGTATGGAAAGATGCCATGACAGAAGAGTATCGGTCCATCATGAAGAATGATGTGTGGGATATTGTTCCAAAACCAGAAGGGAAGTCTGTAGTGACTTCCAAGTGAATCTATAAGAACAAACATGTAGTCGATGGAAGTGTCGAAAAGTACAATGTGAGATTTGTAGCTAGAGGATTTTCACAGGTAAAGGGAATTGATTATGAGGAGACATTTGCTCCTGTAGCCCGATACACTACCATCTATACTATCATTACACTAGCTACATCTATGGGTTGGAAACTACATCAGATGGATGTAAAGACAACCTTTCTCAATGGTGAGATTGAGGAGGAAGTTTACATCGAGAAACCATAGGGATTCGTGATACATGACCAAGACAAACTCACTCGATAGCAACGAAGCATGTATTGAGATATATACAAGGCACAATTGGATATGGTATGAGATATGCCTTCGGTGTAGACATGATATTGCAGGGATATGCCGATGCAGATTGGCCAGGGAGCGTAGTGGACTAGAAGAGCACATATGGTTGATGTTTTACCTTGGAGTCTGCCATGGTTTCCTGGTGCAGTAGGAAACAAAGCTCTGTGGATTTGAGTACCGCAAAAGCATAGTATATAGTGATGAATGTGGCAGTGCACGAAGCAGTGTGGCTTCGCAAGCTCCTGACATATTTATTTGATCATGAGATGGATTCTACCATTATTCATTGTGATAACTAGAGCTGTGTGAAGCTCTATGAGAATCCCGTGTTTCACAATAAATCGAAACACATTGAGATAAAATATCATTATATCAAAGACATGGTGCAGAGGAAATCAATACATGTGCAATACCTTCCTACACATGAGTAGATTGCAGATATCTTCACCAAACCGCTTGCCAGGACGAAGTTCGATTACTTCTGTGAGAGACTTGACCTGGTGGAGAATGCCTCCCTAGCTGAGAGGGAGTGTTGATGATTGCAACATCATGAGACATCCTCTAGGATACGTTCTCCTCTATGTCTGAGTTGATTCGACCTGAGAGGGAGCCCAGTGTTGGGCATACCCATGTGATGGGGCATCGTTCTCCTCTGTGTGAGAGTTGAGTCATCCCCCAGTGGTTGGGACATCAGTCTCCTCTAGAGAGTTGAGTCGTCCCCCAGTGGTTGGGTGTGTCCATGTGATGGGTGTATCATTCTCCTTTGTGAGAGAGTTGAGACAATGTGGTACTCCAGGTGATTTTGTTGAGTATAACATCCCTATGGCTGAGCACATGTGGACGTGTCCCTAGTGGTTGAGCACTAATGGACGTGTGAGATCCTTGCTATATTGTCTAAGAGTAATATTTACCTATAACCCTAATTATTTTGAGGTCTGAAATTATGAGAACTGCAACTCACACTTTTCTAAGAGCTAGATTTCTTAGTCATAGCAACATCCTATTGTGTGCTAGGTTTGGTGGTGGATGGGGGATCTTCTCTTGAGAATGTAGAAAAGGATTGCTGGGTTTTCTTCCCTTGTGTAGAAGGGTTTCCTAGGATATTTCTTGTGTTCTTGTGCATGGTTATTCTTCTTGTGATCTTGGTTTACTGCAGCTAGTTATTGTTGCTGCTGTCATCGTTTATGGTTCAAGTAATGCTAAACAAAAGATGAAATAAACCACATGCATCAACTTAAGAATCAAAAATCAACATGGTATCAGAGCAGTACTTGAAGAAGATCATTGCACATCAAAGGAGGCAACCATGGACAATTAAAAGGGTGATAGAACCCTTGCCACTAATGGTTTATATTTCTACTTCAGTTGATGTGCTATGGTTTCATGTATGGTTTCTTTCTTAGACATGGTGTGATGGCTTCTTATCTCATTTTGAATGTTGCAAACATTAAGTGTGATCTAATAACACTTCATAACATTAAATGTTTATTTTGTTTTTCTAATCGTACCATGGGGGACATAATTTTCTTTTAGATAAGTGTCGTCACATCTTGGGTCAAGTTGTACTACCATAGATCTATCGTACTTCATATCTTAACCATAATTAACACTTTCCATCTTCTTTTTCATTCACATTCCATACATCATCTTTTCTTGCTCATGGTTAACTTATCATAATTCATCCATCTAGGTCCTAAGCAAAGGAATGAAGACCCATATGTAAGAACTGTCAAATTCAAAAGAGCGAAAGTGCTTGAGGTAGTTGCAACTATAAAAAAGAGGTTAAAAGTCTAAAATAATAATGCTAGAGCTATGCCACCTTAATAAAAGGCCTTTACTCCTAAGTCCTATGTTTATTAATGCATGTATAAAGAAATAACTAAGAAATCAAAGAAAGAAAGAAAAATGAAAAGAAAATGGAAAAATATTAAAGGGGTAGTAAAACAAAGTGTCGAGTTGGTAACTATAAGATAAGTGCTCCCTTTTAAAGGATTACATATGGAATTAATGAAGACTCGTAGCTCTTGAAAGCTAGTTGCACAAGGCAAAATACATTCACATCATCATACATGACTTTGAGGGTCAATACATGAAGTTTTTCTTTCCCCTTTTGCTTTTCATTCATCATATCACCCACTTCTAACTTAGTGATTTAGGAAATACCTCTTGTCTTAGGATTTGTCACATGTAATAACGATTAAGGTTGTCCCTCCATTGTAAAACTTATGCAAATTTTAAAATTAAATTAATGTTATGACGCTGCTAGAGAAGATCACTTGTGTGCACTACCTAATGACTTCTATAATGGGGCTTGACTGACCACTATGAGTGAGCACCTTGCATTGGGATCCATGTACATGCATCATGGGTGGTATCTATGCCTTAGGATCTGTGTACTATGCTTTGTGATTTGTGTACTCACTTCGAGATCCATGACATTGCATTGGGCTTTGTGATATTTCCTTGGTATCCATGTACCGACATACATCGACATATATATACATTGAGATCTGTACCATTTTTATTGGGGTCCATGACACTGCACTAAGATCCATGATAATGCATTGGACGATGATAGGGATTCCACATGATTATCATGTGCCATGTAGACTACTTTTGGAGGGTGCACTTTCTCTCTTAGACATATCTTCTCACACATGTGGCTTTGTGGAGTTGATTATTCTTTGTTTACTACACATGTGAGGTTGTTGGGGTCAATTATGAGGTGGTTATACTCATTTTTACCATTTCGTGAGTTGGTTATGAGGTTGTTGAGTTGGTTATGAGCTTATTGGACCACATCTACATTGGAACACCTTATTCACTGTGTCACACGTGCCAACCATCACGTTCTCTCTCTTGGAGTTCACTTTTAGTTGAGATTTATTCCACATTTCTTGTATGGTTGGTTGAGATTTTATTCCATGTTTTTTGGGTGGTTAAGAGGGTGCACTCCTTCATGAACCCCTCTTTGAACACATTTTTGACCTTCTAGAGCATTTTGAGGGGGGTCACATTAGTTCTTGGACTGATTTGCGTACTCATGGTGGTTTTAGACCATGGTATTGGAGTTAGCACATATTTTTGAGGAGTTGTTTCATAACAACCCAAATTATTATATCGTATTTGACCATATTCTCTCTAGTTTGTTAGAGAGTAACTATTTTGGGGATGGAGTTTCTAGATCTATGATTATTTTATTCATGAGGTTGTTAAGTTTTTCTATTATATAAGAGACCTCTCACTCATTTATATCTTGTTGGAGAATAATTTTAAGAAGCTTGTCATGCCTTGCTAAAGCTATTGTGTAATACTATCTTGTTTGAGGGTTTATTCTAGTATTGCATACGAAGATATCTTTTTTATTGCAGGTATGTTTGAAGAAGGAGCTACTACAAGGTCATAAGGGGGCACCATGCCACATTGAGAAGGAAGATACAATATAGTTCTATTTATCTTGTTCCTTGTCATCATTTAGACTTAGATTTCTAGTGCATTGAGAGTGGATAT
>ML829548.1:6008-17429 GCA_009831015.1 Picea engelmannii | reverse complement strand
ATCAAGCCTTCACAACAAAGTTCAAGAATTTCAGGAATAAAAAGAAGTTTGGCTTTAGGAAGAAACCAAATCAAGAGAAAGATATGTCAAAAATACAATGCTTCAATTGTCGAAAATATGGTCACTACAAGAATCATTGTCTCAAGTTAAAGAAAAGGAAGGAAACACACAAAGCATCAGTTGCTGAAGAAAGGAAACCCTCAAATAAAGCCAAGCAGGACAAAACAAACTTCTTCTTCTAAGACAAGGTAACGATACTCTTCATAGTTCTTGTACATACCATGTTTTCTGTACATATCTTGCATATCTATTTCTTAGAAGATAATATGTTCAAAGATAAACTATACCTATGGAAGAACAACAAGATAAGGATTGTTATCACAATGACTACAAGTAAGGAAATACACATGAAAGGATGAAGTACATCAACAACCCCTGGTAACAATTCATGTGGAAGTTATTACATAAGTAACAACTGCAAGTTAAGACGAAATCAGAATCAACTTGAAGAAACCTAGAAGAAGTAATGACAAAACGAAGTTAGCAATCAAGAGGAAATTGGAAAAATATTTGTGACACTTTGCAGAAGGCAATAAGGATGTAGATGGAAGCGTGGACTCTCCTAGATGGAGGGAGTCGATTATATATTTCCAAAAGAAGAGCATGCATTCATGCATGAATCAAGGATTAGGAGGGAGCTAATCCTAAATTATATTATCCATTGAAGATGATGAAGTATCTATCCATGGTATGGAAGACTTATGAATGAAATCATTGCGAGATCCAGAACTAGAGGTTCTCCCAGATGGAGGGAGAAGACTATGATGATTGTTTGTTCCAGTAAACCAGACATACCTCTACATGAGCCATTATATCGTCGAAAAATATCCATGGGTTGGAGTTTACATTAGATGAATGCAAAGACTATTCTCTAGAATAATTGAACAAAGAGCGTATGAAGAACAACCTCAAGGCTTTAAGGTATACTAGAAAGAGATCCTTGTATGCAGACAAAAGAAGACAACTTGGTAAAGAACCTCCAATGCACAACATAAGCATGGGAAAAACCTTCTACAACAAATATACTGTATTAGAATGGTCACTCAGAAGATCAGAATGATGGATTGCTAATCCATGACAAAACTCTCATGATGGCAGAAGAATTACCACTTGGATATGTTCCAGTTTGACCCTTGCCACGATGTTATGAGCTAGAAGGAAACAAAAGATAAATCCAACAATGATATACTATATTGATCAGAGCTATATGAAGCCTTCAGAAAACCAGTGTTCCAAAAAAACTGAAGTACATTGAGATCAAGCATTACATTCTCCTTGATGAAGTCCAGAAAAGAGAAAGTGGTTCTCCAATATATATCTCCACAAATGAGCAGATACGAATATATTTTGGTAAAGCCTTTGTCCAAGATGAAAGAGTTTGCGTACTCAAGAAACAACAGGAGCTCGCGGAGACAATTTCCTTATTGAAAAGGGAAGAGATGTCTCCCAGGTTGGGAGGGAGCACTGATGTGTTATTTATTTATGGACAATCATTTTTCAGTTCGAAAAATGGTCCAAGATGAGCAGTTCCTTTCTAGTTCGGAAAGTGGTTTGAGATTTCTCGCGAACAAACATTTTCCAGTTCGAAAAATGGTCCAGATCGAACGATCATTTTCGTAATGAAAATGGTTTGATGGATTGTTGATGTACCATAGACAACGATTCCCCTTGTGGCTAGTGTGGGGGAATGGTCTAGGACAATCTCTCTTCTTGACGGTCACTCTCAGTAGTGGTCAAGAATACTGGTCCACCTCGCCGGACAATCATTCTTTCGAAGCTCACAGTTGTGAGCAGTTTCGATGAATGGTCCGTTTTGGAGGTTTGTGAAGGACAATCATTTCCTTAGGAAATGGTCCAGCCAGTCATTCCCTAGGGCATATTCATTCTCTCCAGGTTGCAATTTTTTTAGTGTTGGAGGAATGGCCCAGATAGGTGAATAGTCCAGGTTCAACAATCAGGGATAGGAATTCCCTAGGGCAGACTCATTCTCTCCAGGTTGCACTTTGTTTAGTGCCAGAGGAATGGCCCAGATAGGTGAATGGTCCATGCTTAGAAATCGAGACAATTATTCTTCCTTGCTTGAGAAGAATAGTCCAGATAGCTCATCATCGATGTTTTACCTTCTGAGGGAAGATGCTCTTCCAGATCTCACAGATGTGAGTGAAAGAATGGCCCAGATGATTCAGTTTATATCATAACAATATTTTCTGTGCAGGTTGATATCAGATGATTGCTATGGAGACTGTATGTCTCTAGACAATAGATGTATGCTACTATGGTGGATGTGTTCCACTGATTGTGACTATATGTCACTGATCAAGTATCTATGTGCTACTTGGTGTGGTAGTGTACCACTGGATTGTAGTTGTGTACTACTATGGATAGACACAATTGTGTTCTATTGAATGACATTGTTCTGATTTCCTTGAAGACTATCAGTAGTGTTATCAGCTAGATGGATGATCAATGGACAGAGATTTCCTTAGACAAAAAATGGTCCAGGACATTTATTCTTCTAGGAAATATGTCCGGATTAGAAGAATGGTTCTTGTGTCACTCTGTGGAGTGAGTTAATTATCCAACATCATGTTTGATTACTTAGATGGAGTATGGTTTCGAGAGATGATGCAATTGATGGCACTGATAGTGATGATGGTGCTCATGATCTAATCATGAGATAGTCTATACAACTATATTGATGCTACTAGGTAAATGGTATGTTTGTGCTCAAGACCATTACCTTGAATACCTCCCTAGCTAGGAGGGAGTGTTGATATTATGGTAGTTGTGGGAGGTATTTACCTCCACGTGTAAACTTGATGAGAATAGAATATTTCGGGAAGCAAGAATAAACCCTAATTAATTGGTTACTAACCCTAGAAGACAAGTCAGCTCAAGAGAATGACTTGTATTAGGTTATTAGCCTCCAAGAGAAGAAGTCAGCTAAAGAAAATGTTATATACTAAAGAATTAGTACCCAAAATGAGAAGTCGTTCCCAGGCAGTCTGCCAGAAATAGTATAAATACAAGAGGCCAATCTTCATTCTGGCCAGTATTCTCAAAACTTCAGAAGCAACACTTGTGCACACAATAGTTGGCCAGTTTGTGCGCAATTTTGGAGGAGAGTTGTTGTTGCAGCTGCTGCAACTAGAAGATTTCGGTTTTGGCTTGGACTTTCTCTTGGTTATGGTTTGGACTCTCTGATCAACTCTTGTTACTCTTTCTTGGTGTACCATTCTTGGAGAAAGGTGTGCCACCTTTGTTTGGCTATATAGCCTAGGGTTTGCTTCCGGAATGATTCTCTGTCAAGGTTAAGGTGCTTGGGGGTGGCTTCGGCCTATGATTGGGTGACAATATCGCTATATTGTCTATGGTTAAACGAGCACATCCATTATATTCTAACAAGATCAACTAGTTGTTGCCAATGTTGTTGGGAATTTGGCTAGTTTCGCACTAACACACGCTTGGATGGAATCCCCTTGGGTTAGGAACACTACTCGATGTCAATGGGTTTACTAGACTATGGTTTTAAAACATCCCTTGGGGTTTACTAGATTGTGAATTTACTAGTTTTTACTGCCTTGTAATTTAAAGCATGCCTTGGGTTTTCTTGTGAGTTTTTTTTGGAAAAAAATGTGGTTCTCACATGAATTACAATAACTCAAGTGTATATGAATTTCATTGATTATTTGGGTGAAAGATGTCGATCTTTCTTTTGATGTGATGCGATTTTTAGTTTTTTGAGTCATTGGCCCATATCTTCGACATGGTTTTAGAGCATGATTTACTACGCAATGGTTTACTAGGAATGCCATCCATGAATGTGGGAAAGCATCCCTTTGGTTTTTCTATGAGGTTTTCCTTGGGAAAAATGTGGCTCTCACCTGAATTTTAATTGTAATAACTCTTAAATTGACTTGCAAGAGAAGTTGACTAGTTTGGTTGAAAAAAATCGACAAGCTAAGGAGAATATTCTAGCATGAGGGGGAAGACAACTTGCTTAGTTAGAGAAATCGACTTGGAGATATAATATAACTCGATCTAGAAGAAAAGTTGAATTTTTATGTGAAAAATCAACCCAATAGATAAGAAACTCGCCTTGGGAGATCAAAATTGACCCATAGAAGAGGCCAAAGGATTTGCTAAAAGAAAATCAAGGAAATCATCTGATAATAGTTGAAGGAGAATGATCTCAACTAGAGTGTTGAGTTTCTCAATAGAAGATCAATCCTTGAACTTATATGAATTCCTTTGAAATATCTGTCCGCTATTCAAAGGTTTCAATGGCCTAGAAGTAATATCAAGTACTGAACTAGAGTTGCTATCTAACATACCTCTTTCATTTTGAAACATAGAGTAATGCTTGAAGTTCATTGGAGTTCTAAAGACAAGGAAATATTGGTTCGTGCTTCCTAATTTTCCAATGAATTGCTAATGGGAGAAGAGTTGCAAGCTAGAAACCATAAAAATAACCTGAAAGCTTAGTGGGAGCTACTCTTGCAATTTAAATTGGAATTTGAGGTGCAAAGTCTAAGATGAAAGTAATCTTTGGTCATGCAAAAAGAGAATAATGGATTTGCTTGGGAATGGTTCCAAAGTTCTCTATCTCTAATGATCAATGTGTTGTTTCGATAAAGACTAAAGGAATAGGAGGCATAATTGAATATGCAATATTTCACAACTCTATAGCGAGAAGGTTTCCATCAATTAAATACTAGAGCACCCATTTATATGACAAGAGTGCGTAGGAAAGGTTTCCATCAATCAATAAGCTAGGTTAAGCATGAAGTTCATTTCAATTTGTCTTAACCATGAACAATTATGTTGCAACATCCAAGATCACAAGAAGAAACACCATGCACAAGAACACAAGAAGTATCCTGGGAAACCCTTCTCAACAAGGGAAGAAAACCCATCCAAATCCTTTGCTATAATATTCAAGAGAAAGACCTTCACCACCAAAAGACTTAGCACATAAGAGAGTGCTCAAACCCTAGAAGTATAGCGCCCAAGAGAGGTGCGCACCTTTTATTAAAGCATAATCATTGTTAATCACACAACATAAACAAAACTTAGACAAAACAAAACTTAGACACAATCATTTCTAATCACACAACATAACCAAAACTCAAGCACAATAAACAAACAAATCTAACAAAGAATTTTTGTTGGTGAATTGAGTCGCCTATGCTATGATCGATTATGGATCATATTGGTATCAAAGTAATGAATCCTCAACTTGAAGACTTTGTGGAAGGGAACCCCTGGGAAAATCGATGAAAATTAAGGATTGAAGAGTTGCATGCTATTGTTGAGCAAATTTAGATTGAGATTCATGGGTTGAGGAGGTTGTTGTAGCGGACCATATAAGAGAATGAAGACCTATAATCTAGGTTATAGATAATAGAGGATATCTTTATTACCTTGACAAAGTAACTTGTTGAATTATAAGGTCAGCTTACACAAGAGACTACTTGTGCTTGGGAGAACATGGCACATGCAGGGCATAGAGAAGTTGCAGGAAGAGTTGGTAGCGAAGGGGGAGTTATTTTCTTGACTTCAAGAAGATGTCAATGAGATGAAGAAAAATACATAACCCTCAATTGTAAAGAATCTTGTTAAAATATGAGATGCTCAAACAAAGATAGAGGTAAAAATTTCACCAAAATCCATTCTTCAGTGAGAATCAATAGAAGAATCCATCGATAGTTTCAAGAAGCACACCACGAGAATTGGGTTTAATTTGTTGATGAAGATGTCTTAAGCAAGCCAAAGCCTTGGTAAGAACAACTAAGATATAAAACGAGTAAGGGTTAAATTTCAACCTCGATCTGAAGGTCTTGGATATTTTGGTGGAATAGTGATAGATGGTGAATGTTTGAAAGCTGACAAATGAAAAACACCTCCAAGTACAATTGGAGAAGGTGCCATGGACGCCAAAAACATTTCTTTTCTGAAGGCCACAAATGTTGACAATGATGTCACTCTAAAGGAAGATCAAATAGCCTTGGATGGTAATGGAAGAAAACTGCTAGAAAGGCATACTTCAACTATAACAAGTTTGAGCAAGCTTTGAGAAGGACAACCAAGAGAACATTCAAGTATGTAACATTGCCCCGACACTTGAAGAATCTAGTGAGAAAGACAACATGTTTAAGGGTAGTCCACAAAGGTATGGTAAGATGAGTTCCATTACTTTTTTTTTGGTGAAACAAGAAGGGACATAAAGTAATACAATGTGAATAATGTAGAGCATGTTCCCACCACGTTCCTTGTTGGGAAGGCCAATCATTATTTTTGCTACATGTCGATTAAAGCAATCTTTGGAGAAAGGCTCTTGTGCTTTGAGAAGAAGAGAGATTCACATAATCACTCTCCAAGCTAGCATGGAGGACATGAAAAAAAGGGCATTGTAGCTAGTGAGAATAACCATTGTTAGAAGAGTGGGAATCATGGGAATCAAGAGGATACATGTTGGAAACTCCATCCCAAGGTCCATTTGCATAATTTGAAAGGAAAACTAATGAATATATATATATATGCAATATTTAGCGTAATAAGGCTGTGAAAGAAACAATCTATGAAAAGGCAACATTAAAGGAAGAAGACAAATCCCTTAAGAAGAAAGAAAGCGAAAAAAACCCATCTACAAGTTCAATTCCATCACCATTACAAGAAGAGCATGATAAGAAATTGTTTTTACAATCCTGGATTGAGTTTTTTCAAGGTTTCCAAGAATAGGTTGTAAGGAGGAAGCTAAATGCTTTGCATATTCAATCGATATGCCACCATGATTCAAGTGAGACAATTAATGAGTAATGAACAAGCCTGACTGTGATAAAAAACAATACCACAATGGAATTAGGATGAATAACAACATCAACAATAGAGTTGATAACAACGAGAGTACTAGTCCATAAGGAGAAGTGCACTCCCTATAGCTCAAGGAGCAAGGGTTATAACATTGAGTATTATCAACCATAAAAGATGGTATTTCTACACTTTATTGTAGCCATAAAATGTTCTAAGATTGATGGGAAGTGCATAATTTGTAGGACAACGAACTTGAATGAATATCAAAGAGGAAAAACATCGTTATTAAGGCCTCTTGAGCTAGGAGATATGATGGAAACAACTATAAGTGGTGCATAACATATTGAGGAGTTCACACCAATATATCGGTTGCGAGGATTTATTGCATGGTTGTAAGGACACAATTCTCTACAACCATCAATGCAAACAACAATGAAGCCTTAGTTAAGGAGAGAATAATAAATCTTAATTAAGACAATAAAGACTTGTGGGATCCAAAAGCCTCTGATTGGTGTGAAGATCAAGAAAGACATGAAAAAGTCCTTTGAATTGTGAGATATCCTTGTAAAGTCTTGATAAAATATTTTAATAAGGTCTTTTAAAAGTATTTGTAAAAATTATTAATATGAGCTCCTTGGTAAAAGTTGTGTTGAATTATTCATTTTAAAAGACCATGACAAAGGTTTGATAATTCTTGGGAGTAAGCTTGTAATGCCTTGGTTAGAGTCTAAGTGAAGATGGACTATATCATAAAACATTGAAGTGCAACTCCATGTTGACCCCACATCCATCTTAGGAGCAGCATGATTTACCTTCATAAAGGAACCTTCATGCTAATTAAGCATTGTCAAAGATGTGGCAGAGGTGGCGGTTACCACAAAATGAGCATGAATCAATGCTAGGTAATATAGGTAGACATCGTGGAAGAGAGTGGGAAAAAATAATCTATTGCATTTTTTTTTTGTTTGCATGGATCCTCTTCACATTCTTGGTTGAGAGAAGAAAGGATTGGCATCCATTGAAGGGAAGAAATCATTTTTTTGGATACCATCAAAGGGATGATTTTATCAAAGGGAGGAGGATTCCATTGAAAATCCATTTCTTGGAGATGAACTCAATAGTAGAGTGGAAATTGATTGGCTACAAGAAGAAATCCAAGCAATTCTATATAGAGAAGAGATACCAAACGACCAGCTGAGAAAAAACAATCCATATTGAAAGAAAGCAATTCAATTGAGAGAATCGATTGCTAGAAGGATGAAACAAACTCAGAATAACTAGTTTCAACCGTCTGCTGATAGAAATCGACTCAACAAAGGAGATTTTGACTAGTTGGAGGAATGGCCTAGTAGTTCAAGGGGTCAATTTATTTCTAAAGGAAATTGTTGTTGTAGCTGATGAGAAAATTGATTTTCCAAAGAGAAATCAAACTAGTTGTTAAGACATCGGCTTTCATAAGAATTCAACTAGCTCAATTGAAGAAATTGATCATTCGAGGAAAATATTCCATTTGAAGGGTGAATTCGACTCGCTAAGTTATATAAATCAACTTGGAAATATAAGTCAACTCAGCTTGGAAGAAAATTTGATTATTTGCGTGCGCAATCAAACTTGCAAAGAATGAACCCACCTTGGAGATATAAATTGACCTAGAGAAGAGCCCAATGAATTTTTCGAAAGGAAATCAACTGATAGTAGTTGAAGGAGTATGATTTATATTTGAGAGCTAAGTTTTTGGATAGAGGATCAATGACCGAACTGCTATGAATGCCTTTGAAATATCTTTATTCTATTTAGAGGTTTTGACATCATGAAGTAAAGTATTGAACCATCATAGACCCATCTTAACTTCGGTTCTACAACGCATCGAGAGGGATTAAATCTCTTGAGGTTCAAACCCTTCCTCCTTAACCCGTTTTAGAGCAGACATATACAATGTTCATTTACTTAATTTTTTATTATTATTATTTAAGAGTGACACATGTCGTCTCCATGTTGAATTTAGGCACATAATCACACATCGACCTAATACTGGATTGTAGAATGTGCCTCTCAGGGAAACTAGAGTTGTGCTATATTTTTTACCTCTTTTGATTCGAAACATAGACTAAATCTTGAAGTTTATTGAAGTTACTAAGAAAAGGAAACACTGGTGCATGCTTCTAGATATACACGTGAATTTCTGATGGGAGAAGAGTACAAGATAGAAACCATAAACAACTCAAAAGTTGTGTAGGATATACTTCTGCATTCTGAACTAGAATTATCATATGAGAGATGAAGTGTTTAATATGGAAATAATTTGAGGTCATGGAGAAAGAGAATAATGAATTTTCTTGGAAATGGTGCTACGGTCCCAAATCTCTGTTGATCAATCAATTTCTCTAACCTAAAGAGTACTGCAAAGTAATAGATGACATAACTAAATTTGGCTTTCTTTGGCATCCTTTTAGCGAGGAGAAGGTTTCCATTGGTCGAAAACTAGAGCATCCATAGATATACCAAGAGCCTGTAGGAAAGGAAAGGTTCATCTTGACTGATCACCACAGGAAATTTTTGGAAGGACAAGAGTTTTCAAAAGCATAGAACTTAGGTAATCACCTTGTAGTTGTTGAAATCTTGACTCAAGAGTAGATGCTTTGAACAAGCCCTTGTAATTAGTGTTTTCTGAATTTGTGAAGAGCTGAGCAAGTCTTCTATTTTTGTTGGTTTTAGCACATTGGGTTTCTAGGTTAAATCACCGTGTTCTTGGTGTGTGAAAGTTTTTGTTATTGCACTTTATTTCTGGTTTGACACACAATAAAATTTAAGTTATTAAAGCACAATCACAACTAATTACATTAAAAAAAACACTCAGACACATTTAACAAATAATTCATGTTGGTGAATCAAGTTGGCTATGGGGTGATCAATTACAAATCAACGATATGAGTGGATCAAAGCCCACCTCCATGTCCTTCAAATTTTAAGGGCATTTGAGCGACGAGCTCTGTGACTAGGGAAACCTTAGCCGCAGAGCCACGATTTATTTTCCTGAACTTTTCCCGTCTTTGTGGCTTGTCTTGTTTTGGGTGGTTGAGGCGGAGCTGGATCCGATTTCTCTTCCCAGTTCCAGATCTAACGTTTTCACCCTGGAGTAAGCCTGGTCTCGTTGTGTGGATGCAGTTTTTTCCTCCCTCGGGCTCGGTTAGTGGCTTTGTTTTCTCTGGGTCGGTTCATATTTTATTCTGCTCGATCGGTGGGTTGCTTGGTGACCGCACACCCTTTGCTTGGATATGTTTGATTCCGGTATGCTGCCGGCCTGTAGGTGTGCCATCTGGTGCACTGCAACTTATCCTTTGGCTTAAGTTGCAGATCTGGTGTGTTTCCTGTTCAATTGTCCATGGGGTTCTGGTTGTATGTTATTTTAGCCTTTAGTGCACTAAGAGTTTTTTTCTGGAAGATTCTTAGGCGTTGGATCTAGCCAATCCATCTCTGCTGGTTCGCTCAGGGTTTGATGCAAAGTCAAGGTTTTCCCGGTGGCTTGGTGGCTAGGGGTCCCTGCGTTTTTCCCCTCTGGATCTGTTTTTTTGTGGAGTGGATGCTGAGGTTCTACTTCTTTTTCGGTGTTGGATTCAGAGCTTTGAGGTCCTTTTTCTTAGGGCACGTGGTGTTGATTTGTTGTACTGATCAACACTTTGAGGTCCGCTTAAGGGCGTGTAGTTTCTGGCTTTCTCTTCCATGGCTGCAAGTCCTTTTTTTCTGATGTCCCTCCAGATCTAGATCTTGAGGGGTTTATTTTTTGCCGCTCTGGCCTGGTCCGTCCAAGATTTCTTCTTGTCTGCCTCTGTAGTTTCTCCTTGGCTAAGATTGGTGGCTTCTTTCTTTATATATTTCTTTGTTTCTGGGGTCACTATTAGAGGGCCATTATTATATCGTCTTTATTCCTCCTAGGGTTGAAAGGTTTTTAGATTAAATGCATGCTCTTTGCACACATTATTCAAAATGTAATTTTTATTTCTTTTAATAAAAGTTATGCTTTTTTCCTTTGGATTTTTTTTTATAGATCAACGATCCAATCTATGATTCTATTGAGTTTCTAGTCCACTATCTAATAAACAACCAGATCTTTGTCCTTCTACTCACCTTGATCCTCATCTTTCCCTCACCTTGATCCTCATCTTTCCCAACTATTGATTGTCCTCTATTCTATGTTCATTGTTGTAACGAACCGCCTCGTTACGACAACCATTCTAGTATACAGGTGCAATTTTTTTATTTATTTATTTTTATTTTAAAGGGGTGTGTGTGTATGTGTACAGGGAAGCAACATCAACCCATTCGTCTCTGCGTCACACGAAGATGAATACGACGCCACCAAGGAATGAACATAAAAAGATGACCATATCATCTCCTTTCTAATTAGAACAACATTGACATAAATATAGGTCATATGTTCCAACTCTAATCTCGCCATCATGTTTTTAAGGTAAGAACCACTATTTCCTATTCACCAAGATATTACAACTAGGAACTTTATAAGACAAATATTCCATGACATCGGTATGC